>CAUYON010107721.1:0-30000 GCA_963573935.1 Arctocebus calabarensis
TGCAGTTAGTAGGGCCTTTTTTTGTGATTAACCGGGGGTGGGGGGGTGTTCTGAAGTTAGGAGGTTTTGGGTTTTTTTTTGCAGATGAGGGTGCCTTTTTTTTTTTTGCAGTTTTTGGCTAGGGCTGGGTTTGAACCCAACAACTCTGGTAGATGGGGATGGAGCCCTTCTCCTTTGTGCCACAGGTGCTGCCTCTATTTTGTTTTTTACTTCACAATAAGATATGTGCAGTGTGCATAGGAATTTGTTAATATCTATATATTTTTTAAATATAGTTTGGCCCTCAAATGGTCTGAGGGACACTGACTGGCCTCCTGTTTAAAAAGTTTGAGGAGCCCTGTCCTAGAGAACTGGTTTAGTTATGGTAAATTTCTTCATCAACATGTGAATGTCATTAAGGTATTTAATTTCTCCATCATAAATGAAACTCATTTTAGCTGGATACAGAATCCTGGGTTGAAGTTATTTTGTTTTAGGAGATTAAAAGTCAATGAATACCCTCTTCTAGCTGAAAAGGTTTCAGCAGAAAGATCTACAGTCATTCTAATATTCTTCCCCTTGTAGGTTATGGTTTTTTTACATCTGGCTGCTTTCAGAATTTTCTCCTTCATATTAACTTTAGTGAAGTTAATTATGATGTGTCTGGGGGTAGTCTTATTCGGGTTGAGTAATGCTGGGGTTAGGAAACTGTCTGCTATCTGAATTTCAGAATCTCTTGGCATGTCTAGAAAGTTCTCCTTCATAATCTCAAGAAGAAGGGCCTCTGTGCTTTGTGAAGCAACTTTGTCACCTTCAGGAATTCCTATAAGGCGAATCCTAGCTTTCTTCAAATTATCCCAAAGCTCTCTGAGAGAATGATCCATTTTTGCTCTCCATTTCTCTTCCTCTTTGAGTGCTTGGGAGTGTTCAAAAGCTTTGTCTGCAATGTCAGAAATGCTCCCTTCTTTTACTGAGGGATTCTACTGTATTTCTGAGATCTTTGAGGGCTGCAAATTCTTGTCTCAGTGTGTGAAAATCTTTGGTGATTTTGTCTTTGAATTCATTAATTTCTTGAGACAACTTTTGAATTGCTCCTTGAATTTCTAATTCCGACTTTACCTCCATTCTATTAATCTTATTTGCAATCCAGACTCTAAATCTGATTTCTGACATCTCAGCCATTTGTCCATAAATGGGATCTTCAGTTGTATCTGCTATATCATTCCTTGGGGGTGTTGATCTGCTCAGGTTGTTTATGTTACCAGAGTTTTTCCACTGATTCCGCTCCATGATTATTTTACACTGTTTGGCTAGATGAGCAGATACGGTGAAGTTGGATTGGGGGGCTCCTGGAGTAGTGATTAACCAGCCCTTTACCCAATAGCTGTGACTGGTGTCTGTACCTTTTCCTCTGGAGCTTTTCAAAGGACCCATACAGTGCTATGGCCTGAGACACTGGGGACTTACTTGGTGTGGTGGGGCTAAGTGGCTCTGTCTTGTTTTCAGCTGGTCTCTGTCTTACCCTAGTGAATTAGTTACTCTGGGTCGAAGTCTCAACTGTGGAGATATACCAGCAATTAAGTCACCGTGCCCCCTATGGGCAACAACTGGAAAAGGAAAATCAAACCTTCCCACAACCACACACCCAGGGTACCTCTTTGGATAGTCCTCAGGTGATTGGTTCAGTCCAAGAGATCCAAATCAATTGTTCCAGACAGCACCTGGTCTCAAGTGAGGCAGTTCAAAAGGTCTCTGGCAACTAGATAGCAGGGATTTGCTGGCAGCTCGAGTATGGCTTGTTCTGGTGCTCTATGGGGTCAGAAGGACCCCCCCTCCCCAGCAAATGAATTAGTCTGAGAAGTTTGATGCTTCCTTCTCCACCTTGCACCTCTATCACACCCACTCACTGGTAACCCCACAAGGCTATGACCCAGTTCCCTCCAAAGAGCAGATGCTCCAGGGGTTTGAGCCTGCCTGAGTCACAAAGGGATGTTATGTCTCCTAGGCCAGGCCTCTGCATTCTGCCACCATCCTGTAGGGGAAGCTGAGGCCTGACAACCTCGGGTGGTTAATGGAAGCTGGGGCAGTTCACTCAGTTCCAGCCTCACCCCTGATTGATGTTGCTGACACTATATTTGCACAGAATTTGTGATATATTCCTCTGTGGACCAGGCACTATTTGAGTTCACAGAAACTACAACTCAGCCCTGGTCTGTGCCACTGCCCAGAGCTGGTGTTTCTGTTTCCCCTGAAGTCTGTTTTGGGGTGGGTGTGGCTCACACTCAGCTTGGAGTTCCAGCCTCAGCCTGGCTGCCTCAGCTATGATCCCCTGAGAGCCGGGTATTTCTTAGGCCAACTAAAGCAAGTCATCTGGCTCAGCCCCACCCTGGGAGTATTCCTTCTCTGCGCATGCATCTTCAATTCTCCATTCTGTCGCAGTCCACTGCTTCAGGCATACCCTTTGCTCACAGGGTCTGTGTTACCATCCCAGATCTATTCCACCAGTGTCTGCCACTGGAGAAGGTGCCCAGCTTTCTCTGATTGCCCAGAGAGATAGGGAGTGTCCTTCCAAAACATCCTCAGTGGTGTGAGCCCTATTGTTCCCACTGCTGCCGTTGCTGCTCTGTGTGTGTGTGTGGGGGGGGGGAACACCGCCTTTCCCTTTCTCATACAGTTCCTTCAGTCCACCATTTTCTACTTACCCCTGTGCCACAGAGTCAGCACAGACCTTCAACAGCCCATGCCCTGTCCACATCTCTAAAGAAAATGCCCACAAATCTGTACTCCATGGGGGTCAGGCTTCAGACCTCGGTGTGAGAGTGGAGGGTAGAGCTGGGAATTCAGAATTGCAGGTAGAGAATATATACAGTTTAATGCTTTTCAGGAGAGTGCCATGGCACCCTAGTAGGGAAAGGAGGTCCAGTTTTTAGAGGGTCTCTCCCGTGGGATAAAATGGGAGGGCATTTGAACTCTGCTCACATCCTTGTAGAAAGTATACTGTGAACTGTTCTCATGGAGGAGGGGACTCCCATTCCCTTGGTGATGGATTTTGTGCCTTTTGTTTGTATCCTTGGAGTTGCAGCTCACCACAACAGGGTTGATATGTGTTCTTCAACCTTCTCTCTTGGCTCAGCTCCAAACCATCAGCTTACCTGCTAAACTTCCATCCTTTAACTCTCCTTCTGGATGGAAGCCTCTGTGGAAAGCTGGCTCCAGTTGGCCATGTTGCCTCTGTCCCCTAAGAAGGTAGTTTTGATACCTGAGCTGACAACTTCAGTCATTCAGATTAAATACAAGTACTTACTGCCTGCTGGCTTTACACCTAGCTCTGTTCCAGGTGCCAGGGGCAGGGCTCTGAGTAAAAGAGACAAGAACATGTTTCCTCCTGGGGCTATGCTCTTGATGGGTAGAGACAAACCAATGGGTCAAATATATTATATGTCAGATGCAGGTGCTGTGAAAATGAAGTAGGTGCAGAGGATCAGGGGACAAGGACAAGGGATTGAAACCAGGATGGGGAGTAGGTTGCATGGTGGGGGTGGTAGAGCCTGGACCCTATGGGGATAAAGGATGATGCAAGAATCTTCAACACCTTGGGGTGGCTGATGAGAGAAGAGGAAGAGTCACTGAATTGTTTGATCTGATGACCTCAATGCAGATGTGGGAGTGAGAGTGTGACTGGTGGTGGGATGTAGGGAGAGAACAAGGGTCTCTCCAGGAGCAGAATTTCGGGGACCCTCTTGCACATGCTAGGCCAGGTTGGAGCAAGCAGGCCTCCTAGGCAGGAGTTGGGGGTTGGAGGGGGCAGGGATGTCCTCAGTCTGTCCCAGAGGCCACCTGCAGCAGCTTCTCACCCGGAGCTGAGGGCTGCCTATGTCTCTCTGACCCATAGGGCAGTGGGAAGGCCAAGTAGCTAATGCCCCAGAGCAAACTTCAACCAATGAGGAAGGGAAGCTGGTGGATAAATTCCATAGTCCCCTTAGTTATTGGGAGGATGGTTCAGGAACTCCCTGAGGGTCCCCAATTGCCACCATTTTTGGCTCTCCTTCCATTCTGGCCTCAGGGCCCATAAATAAGGGCCTCCCACCTATCCAGAGAGGTGCTGAGAAACTTTCTCTAAGGCCTCAACCCTCTGGGGGAAGGATTGGGGTAGGAGCTCCCCTTGTCTTCCTCTCTCTACCCTTCTATCCCATCCTGGGCCAAAGGCATTGTGAGAACTCCAGCTCCTGGGCAGGGGTCCCACTGGGCAAAGGTAGTAGGACAGAACCACCACTCTTCCATGCCCCCACTGGTTGCCTTGCTTTCTTCATGTCAACCATAGCTCACAGACAACTATTCAACCCTAAGTGGATCAACTGCTTACCACAGAGCAAAAGCAAAGCCACAGTTCCCAGCCACAAGCTCTCTCTGGCTGGCCCTTCACAGAGTCAATGTTTTATTCAAATGTATCCCTGTTCGCAGTTTCTTCTGCTTTGAGCTTTGAGGAGGAAGGGAGGTGAGAGATGTGGCTTGGACTGGTTATAAATTATGATTCTACTTTATAATTTGGTGTTTACGTCTTTCATTGTAAGCTGTTTTAAATCCACTTCCAAAGTGCAGGATACAGACAAATATAAGAGATGATTCTTTGGGAGGATAGGTAGGGACCAATTTTATTTGTTTTTAATGTCATTTTTTTTTAGAATAAGGGTTAAATTTATAACAAAATAAACTTTAATTTTGCTCCTTAAAAACAATCTGAAACTATTAGACATCTCTGCCAGTATTCACCAAAGTTCTTTAGACAAGATGACTTTGTAGGAAGGGAATAAGCTCAAATGGTGGAGCACTTGCTTAGCATAAAAAATGGGCTTGTGGTCAGGCCTCTGTATGTTTTATGAATTAATTACATAAACCAGGGAGACCTTTGTCAGAAGACTTGGCTCCATTTTTGATTAAGAAAATATGGTCAAGCCAGGTGCTCATGCCTGTAATCTCAGCACTTTAGGAGGTTGAAGTGGAAAGAATGCTGGAGTCCAGGAGCTTAAGACCAGGCTGGGCAACATAGTGAGACCCTTTCTATACAAGAAGTAAATGTTTTTTAAAAATTAAGGCGACGTGGTAGTGCATACTTGTATTCCCAACTACTTGGAGGCTGAGGTGGGAGGATGTCTTGAGCCCAAGAGTTCAAGGCTGCAGTGAACCATGATCAGGCCACTGCACTCCAGCCTAGTCACCTTGAGGAGGGTAGAAAGGAGCCCAATTTAGAAGCAGCTATAGTTCCTGCCCAGCTTCTAACTGGCAGTGTGGCCTTGGATAAGTCATGAGTGGGCCTCAGTTTCCCCATCAATAAAATCATGTGGCTGAATTGATCTGAAAGGTCCTTCTGCTTCTAGGTCTCTATCAAATATGAATCAAAACAGTTGTTAGTGTTAGTGCTGACATGAATACCTATTCCCCAAGGCTCTGAAATCTCTGGGTCAGATTTTATGCTTACCTGCCCCATTGAGATTGAGCCTGCCTGCTGGGTTGAAGCCTTTGTGCACAGATTCTTGAAGGATAATAAGTCCTTTTCTTATCTGGCAGTGCATTAGGATAAGATGACTATAATTTCTTGTCTGTAAGGATGCTGCTTCAAAAAGAGAATTCCTACTTGCAGAAGCTTGGGGACAGCAATGACAACAACAACAACAAAATGTATGTGAAATTAGAGGGAAGAAAGAAAGATTCAGGCATAGCTATTTTGGATATTTTCCATCATTCAGATTGTTTGGGAAATAGGAAAAGCACATTGTCTGCTTCAAAAACCCTTCGGGAAATTATTAAAAACTCCAAATTCCTGTATAATCACCAAATCTCCTAAAGTGCACAAATTATACACGTTGTGAATGGGAATAAATTTATTACTAGGAACTCATTTGAAATGAACTAAAAGTTGGACACTCTTTGTTGTGGTGCTAAATGAGATTTTAAAAGAGAAATCTTTTAAATAGACACATCTATATTATTATACTCAAAGGAGGAAAAAACTATCAATAGATTGTTGGGACATTTCTTATTCTCTTCAGTTGTATTGAAAAAATAATATGACAGCAATATTAAAGCAAATTGTGAAAAATATCTCTTAGTTTTACTATACAAATCTTCCAACAATTATTTTCATTTTTTTTATGTTGTACTCTAATACTTGTCTATGAGCATACATCTTTTATAACACTCTAAACACAGTATAAATACTATTTTATGTCCAATCTTGTTCTCTTATCAGTACCTCCTAAGCATTTTTCCTGGCAGTACAAATTCTTTATCACTACAATTATGCAAAGCTGCATAGTACTCCGACCACCAGAAATATCCTAGTTGAGGTAATCATTTTCAAGAGCCAAATACTTGGATCTTCTCCTCTTTGCTTTTATTGTAGCCGATCAAGCTCCCAGTAATATATTTTCCTATCACCTCCTCATCTCTTGGATTAGTCTCAGGAGTGGGGAGTGCTGATTCAAGGGCATTTTTAAGGCTTTTGCTGGGTCTTGTCTTTTACCACTCTGAAGTAGTTCGTTCTAAAGCAGCGCTGTTCTACCAGGTTTTCCACTACAGGGGACTATTTAAAATATGTCTCCCCTAATTAACTGCTATAACATGGCATCTAAAGGGTGGTTTGAGATGAATTGATTTGCTTATTAGCCAGAATGAATATTTTTCCTTGCGTTTACTGATGTACATCTTCTTGTGTGATTTTATAGCATTATCTCTTCCAGCTCTACCATTAATTAGGAGTAGCAGCGGCAGAGGCAGTGCCCACAGTGGTGGCAATCTTTGAGGTATTAGTAACCAACAGCAGGGGTGGCAGTCATCCAAGTGGTGAAAGCAGTGCTGCGATGGCTGTCATAGCGGGGGTGGCAGTGAGGGTGGTGACAGCAGTCATAGAGTTGTGACAGCAGGGGTGGCCACAGTGGAGCAAGTGCGGCAAGCCTAGTAGTGGTGGTCAGCAGAGGTACCAGCTGCACACTGAGCACTGCCACGTACCAGCATTCTCCCACCCAACACTCTATTAGGGTTTCCGACTACCCTCCTTTTCCAGTTGAGGAAACAGAGGAGGCTCACCAAGTTGTGCTGGTAGAGTGCAGACTCAAACTTGGCCCTGGCTTCCTCTGTGCCATGCCATCCTCCGGAAGTCCCCTCCTAGGGTGTTACCCGGTAGAGTACTCAACCCACGTGCATCTTCTGAATGCCTCCTGTGCACCAGAGCCTCAGGAGGGGCTGGAGACCAAGAGATGGGTGAGAAGAACCCCCTGCTCTCAGGGACCTCTCCTGCTGGTCGGGGAGACCAACCCACCCACAGACTCATGAACAGAGAGGTTCAGGCTCCCTGGGAGAGCCCAGCTTCCTGGAGGTCCATGGCTGTGTCAGGATTGCTAGCAGGAGGGTGGTGTCCAGAGGGCGCCTTGGAGCCTTTTAAACTAAATATCGGGGGAAGAATAAGGTTTGTTTGCCAGGAAGCCAAGGGTAGTTCCCTGCTGGGCATAGATGTATAACTACAGCCAGTAGGTAGAGAAGAGTGAGAATGGGGAGTGAGTTAGGGACTGATTCCCAAATTAAGCTCTAGTTCTGGAAGCAACAGGAGGCCACCATCATTTCATTCTGGTGGCACCATAATTAAGCACAAGCCTTCTTTCCTTAGATTTAGGTTTCAGCCATCTCATATTTACTCAGAGAATCTAGCACCAAGCTATGCAGTAGTAGCCACAGTGATCTTTAAAATGCAGTTTGACCCTGCTCACCCTTGCTCAGAACTCTCCTTCTGCTTGTCTTGGTTCTGAGGATAGCATCCAAGCACCCTCCTCCAGAAAGGTTCGAGCAGGTCCCATGCAGTCCACGTCCTGAAGAGGCTGGCCGTGGGCTCTCAAGCCAGTCTGCCTGGTTAAAATCTCAACTCAGCTACTTATCAGCCCTGCAGCTAGTGGCATCTTTGTGCTCCTTTCTCTCACCTCTACAGAGAGAATAGGAGAATCTACTCCCAGGATTAAATAAGAGACTGTGTAGAGGACATGGGCCCTGGCACAGGGGTGTTATCTGCTATTAGTATTTTCTCCACAATTGTGACCTCGGTAAGGGAATCCCATACAAATAAGTCACCACGAGAAAGTGCCCCTACCTGCACCTGCACACTCGGGGGAGTCAGCTGTCACACCATCACGGTGTGGGCCCCCACCAAGGACAACCGGTGCAGAGGTGATGATGATCTCTCCGGGCATCAGAGAAAAACAACAAAACTCTGTTCAGTTCAGAAGGGGGAGAAAAAAAAAAGAAAAGGCAGAAAGTTATCTCACTTGAGAAAAGAGGAAAACTGGGCTTGTCTCAGTTTATCTGAAACCTTTTCATATTTTCAGTTTTAATAAGACGTGACGGAAGCTGACATTTTTGCAAGCACCGAGAACTCGCCTCACTTTGAAAACTTGCAAGTTGATTTGAAGAAGCACCAAGAGGTAGCCAAGACTTGCTTTGCTCACAGATGGTGGGTGATTAGGTGCCAGTTTGCCGAAAAGCTTGGACTCAGCAGACGGTGGAGGGCAGCCGGCTGAGCTGCCCGTGGGCAGGCAGGATGGGCTGCCCAGCAGGAGGGCCTCGAGGCTTGGCCACACCCCACCTGGCCCAGGTGAGGGGCTTCCAGGTCCAGGAGGCAATTCGAGCCTGGACCTGGCATAGCCTCCTCCTGGGGTTCATGTTCTGGGAAGGACTGGCTCCAGGAAGAGGACCATTCTTTCCCTGGGCTCATGCTGGCCCCAGAACTCCAGTCAGGGTTCCATCTTTGCCAGCATCTATCCGTGTGGCTTTGGGTAATTCATTAACCTCTCTGGGCCTAAGTTGTTTCTTTGGAAGAAAATGAAATGAATACGGACATGGGTCAATGAGAATATCTACCTTTTAGGGTTATTATAAGAAATAACAAGACCACACTGAGAGAGCCCTTCTGAAAGACAGAGTCTAGTTATTCATTTCCCCAAACTGGGTGACATGGGGATGGAAGGACATATGGAGAAAATGAGAAATTTATAACTAATTATTGAATTTATTAAACAAACCTCTATTCAGCTATCCTTGGTATGAGCTGATCAAAGAGCTGGAACTGTAGAGATGAACAGGTGAAGGAGCTTTAGGATCTGTTCCTCATGTGCAGCTGGGGAGAAGGGCTGATGGAGGTACTCAGAGCAGAGGGAATGATTCCTTTATCCAAATGAATGAAGGTGGCCAAGGGAGAAGGCATTTACATGTCTGGAGCTTGAGGGAGACCCCAAGGCTGGGAAGAGAGGCCTGTTAGAGGCTCCACAGACTTCTGAACACACAGGAGTGAGGAGATGGTGGGCCACTGGCTTCATTCTAGTTGTTCCGGTGTGGCAGGAGGTCAAGTTGTCCTGCATGGGATGCTTGGGGCTTTGGAAAGCCTTTGTATGTTCAGGAACCGAGTGTTTCCTCTGGGCCCTCCCTGAGAGTCCAAGGTGGCTCCGAGGAGGTATCTCCTTGGAGCAAGGCTGTTCCTCTCACGAGCAAGTTCAAAATCCCTGGAATGAGGCTGTGAAGTGCAAGTGCCACCAGTGCCAGGCTCTGGGGGTGGAGATGTGCTGGGATTGGCCCCACTGTCACTCTTGACTCTGGTGCTCCAGAACTCTGCTCAGCTAAGTGCCTGAGCCCTTGATGAGCCTCTCCTCCTCCTGCACCCCAAGAAGTCCTCAAGTTTGCAGTGATACAAAATGATTTGTATATATTTGTTGATATGATTGGCAGAGTAAGTTCACCCTTCCTGAAATCCAGAAACTCAGGTCTGGGATGTGGTGAGTCTCTTGTCTCTGGACAGAGGTCTTTCTGTTTGTAGCTAAGAGGTCAGAGCAAGGAAGGGTTTGTAATCCTTATGTGGTTCTTCCTGGGGCATCCCCACCCTGACAGGGACATACATCCTTCTAGGAGTAAAGTAATGAAAGACCACTGGTTATTCAGACCTGAGTTCAAATGTCTGCTCTACCACCTCCAAGCTGTGTGCCCCTGGGCAGGCCTGGCCTCTCTGGGCCTCCTCAGATACTGTTACCTTAAACTGCTATCCAAGGAGTGGATGAACTGAGATTAAACAAGGAGAGGTGATGCCCAAGCACAGTGCCTAGAACAGAGAAGTTACTTAAAAAATTTTTCTTACATCTAAATCCCAAGACAGCCTCCCAAACAGAGATGAGAATAAATGTACCAAGGAGAAGAGCAGGTTATTAGCTAATCAGTCAGAAGTGGCAGATGTAAATACTGGCTCACCCATACCAAAGTGAAAATGCACTCCTATCCCTTCCTTCTTTTTAAAATGTTTCCCCTTGACCATCCATAAATGCAGTGTAAAGAGTCAAAAGTAAGGACTTTTGGGGTTTTAAAGTAACACTTAGTTACAAGCATACCAATTAGCCTCCTGCTTAATAATAATAATATTCATTAAGTATTTGCTGCACAGTGGGCACAGTGTGTGTGCTCTCTCAGCATCATCTCATCCCATACTCACACCAACCCTCTAAACTATGCTCCATTTCACCCTTTTCTGGTGTAGGATGGAATGTTCTAGAAAGCAGAGCTCACCTGGCCTCAGTAGCTCAATAAGTGGCAGAAGTGAGACGCAAACCCGAGCTGCCTATCCCCAAACCCAAACCCAAACCCACCAAATTAGATGGTCTTCCAAAAGCAGAAATCCTCTCTGTTGCCCAACTTGGCCCCGTTCTCTAGCTTTTGGGAGAAATATATTTCATCTCTTCCTGTAGCTAATCTGAAAATGAGGCATCTTTCACTTCACATTTCACAGCCACAATTCTTTCTTGCACATAAAATCTATCAATCCTGCTGGCCCCCTTCCCTCTCCTGGGCGCATATTAGAGGCTGTTGGCATGCATGTCTAAATAAACATCCATCAGTCTGGGCCCTTGCAGGCCAATTCTAAACATTTGGCTCCACAGGGTACTTCCAAACTCCTCACCTTTCTCCCAGGGCCTTCTCAACACTCCCCTCTGTGCACCTAGGAAAATCAGAATGATTGGTTTCTCTTTTTCCACTTACATAGAACTTTGTAGAAACCTCCATTAGACTGACTGGAATAACCTATATTTCTGTCTTGCTCACCAAGCTGTGAGTGTTCCCGGGCCAAGACAGAGGGACAGATATTTATTGCCTCCTTTGTGCCACACATATTGCAAACATATTACATATATAACATATGTTGATTCCTTCTATCTACCAGGCCTAGGGGAAGTATGAGTGGCACCCCTTTTATAGGTGAGGAACAGGAAGCTGATAAGAGAGGTACTTTTCTCAGATTACAGGACCACTTGTAGAGCTGGGATTTCTGTAGTCTCATTGTGCCAGAGAGACCATGTCCTATTCAACCCAATCTGTCTGGCACCCTACAAAAAGCCTGGCACAGCTTCTCGGAAAATGTTTGTTGACTGACTTACCAACTGATTAAATACAAGAATGAATGTGCAAGCGTCTCATTTCCAAGAGAACTGTGGCGCAGGAGCTGTCTGGAATGATTTAGCTGTCTTGCTTAGAAGCACAGACTAGACCGGAAGAACACCAGCTGGTAGAGTTTTTGCAGACATTAGATGTAGGCTCCACTTTTCAAAGCACCGGAATATAGTAATAGCAACACTATAGCTCAAACGCCTGCCAAGGGCATTTCCTACAAATCACCTTTTGTTTCTTCTGACTAGATAAATGGAATTTGTTTCACTTGGCACATCAGGCCAACTACAGTTGACTCTTGAACAAAATGGGTCAAGCTGCAAAGGTCCACTTCGAGGTGGGTACTCTCTCACTTCTGCCACCCCTGAAATAGCAGGACACACCCCTCTTCTTCCTCTTCCTCCCCGATGAGGATGAAGGCCTTTATGACAATCTGCTTCTACTTAACCAATAGTAAATACATTTTCTCTTCATTGTGACTTTCTTTTCTCTAGCTTGTCTTACTGTAACACTGTAGTACATGTATAGCACATATAACATACAACATTTGTGTTAATCAACTGGTTATGTTATCAGTAAGGCTTCTGTTGGACAGCAGGCTGTAATAATTAAGTTTGGGGGGAGTCAAAAGTTATACATAGATTGTTGACGGCATGAGGGGTTGGCACCGCTAACCCTGCATTATTTAAGGTTCAGCTATACTTCCTTCAGTCTGTTAATGGAGGGGAAGGTTTTGTCCATTCTTCAAATTTTTTGAATCATTCTTCAACAAGAATGTTCATATCATACAGATACGAACCAGAGAAGATGGCAAAATGCTTTTTATTGTGGTTTAATGTATAAACCTGGTAAATCTTATCTCTTAAATCAACATTTGATCATCTAGCATGAATTGCCCCAAATTTTCATTGGTTTGTCCCCTTTGGTAATGGTTTCCAAGAAAAGTAGTTATAATTTCCTTTATAGAGGAGAACATAAACTCATCACTTAGCTTTGTTGTATTAAATATGAGGATTTCCAGTTTTTCCAGAAAAAAAGAAACATGGTTAGAAAATGGAAAATCTCAGACCAGAGTCTAGGTCTCCTAATAAGCAGCCAGAGTTTTCTGCTTACATAAAAAACAAGAAGAAAGGGGCAGTGCCTGCCGGCCCCATATACCGAGGGTGGCGGGTTCAAACCTGGCCCTGGCCAAACTGCAACAATAACAATAACAAAAAATAGCCTGGCATTGTGGCAGGCACCTGTAGTCCCAGCTATTCAGGAGGCTGAGGCAAGAGAATCAACTAAGGGCAGGAGTTGGAGGTTGCTGTGAGCTGTGACATCATGGCACTCTACCGAGGGAGATAAAGTGTGACTCTGTCTCTGTTAAAACAAAACAAACAAACGAAAAAACCAAGACAGAAAAACGACAATATTCACCAAGCAATTGTGAAGGTCCTTGAGGTTCCACTCTTGATAACAGAACTGATTTAGAAGTACTTAAATGCATGCTGTACTGGTAGTTACTGTGAATCTTAAAAATGATGATGTGCTATGTTCCTGTAACATCCCTCCCCAAAAACTGGCCCCAAGAAAATAATCAGAAATATGGAATAAAGGGTTTTAGACCAAGACGTTTATCATTATATTATTTATAAACTGTAATTACACATTGTGATCCAAAAAAAAGGATGTAAGCTAGCAAAGGAACATCCATAGGATGGGCTCTTAGTCTTCCATTAAAATAAAGTTATGAAGACTATTTAATGGCTTTAGAACATGTTCAGGATAAAATATTAAGTGAAGAAGGTAGAGGAAAATGCATGACTATAGAACAATTTTAAACATGTAAAAATATGCAATAGATATAGGAAAAAAGACTGGTAATAAATGTACCAAAATGTTACCAAAGGCCATTCATTTAATAATCAGAGATTGCATTTACTGATCACCTACTATATCTCAGCCACTGAGCTATCCACTAGAGACTGGGTATGCAAAAATAGAATGCGTTCTTGCCTTCATGGGTTCTACTGTCAGGGGTAGAGAAGGGCAAAGAAATAATAGTAAAAAAAAATTAAAATAAAACTAATTACACATTCTAGTTTTGATAACTGTAATTACAGTTTGGTCTAAAACCCTTTATTCCATATTTCTAATTATTTTCTTGGGTCCATTTTTGGGAGGGATATTTCAGGAACACAGCACATCATCGCTGTGTTCATTGCTATCAAGAAGGTTATTTGTGAGGCGGCGCCTGTGGCTCAGCAAGTAGGGCGCCGGCCCCATATACCAAGGGTGGCGGGTTCAAACCCAGCCTTGGCCGAACTGCAAAACAGAAAAATAGCTGGGCGTTGTGGCAGGCGCCTGTCATCCCAGCTACTCTGGAGGCTGAGGCAAGAGAATCGCCTAAGCCCAGGAGTTGGAGGTTGTTGTGAGCTATGTGACGCTATGCCACTCTACCGAGAGTGATAAAGTGAGACTCTGTCTCTACAAAAAAAAAAAAAAAAAAAGAAGGTTATTTGTGGACAGTGGGATTCCAGAAAGATGGATGATTGCCATGTTTTTGTTGTTGTTTCATGAGGTTTTTTGTTTGTTTTATATATTCTTCTCACTTTTCTTTAGATTTCAGATTTACCACAGTCTATATTGACTTTATGATTAGAAAAATAGAAGACTTTAAAAAATACCCATAAATCAAAACCCTGTGTATATGCCTTGTTTCCAGCGGCCCCACTCATAATGGCGCCCTGTGGGTGGAAGTTCAGGTCAGCCCCTCAGGAGAGGCCTGGAACACCTGCCAGGATGGAGAAAGTGACCGTGAGTTTCCTGCTGCTGCTGTAACAAATTCTCACAGACTCAGTGACTTCAAACAACACAAGTTTATTTTCTTATAATTCTGGGGGCCAGAAGTTCACAATTCATCTCACTGAGCTAAAATCAAGGTGTTGGCAGGGGCCGTCCTTCTGAGGCCTTAGAGAACTATTTCCTTGCCAGGCTCACTGGCTCGTGGTCACCTGCAATCCTCAGCTTGCAGCCAGTTCCTTCGTCTCCAAACGCACTGCTGCTTCCGTCATCACACAGTCCTCTCTCCCTCCGACAGCCAAATCTCCCTCTCCGTCTTGTGAGGACATTTGTGGTTACATTTCGGGCCCACCTGGATAATCCAGGGTCATCACTCCATCTCAAGATCCTTCATCTAATCACCAGCAAGTTTCCTTTGTCACATAAGGAGACATTCGCAGGTTCCAGGCCCAAAGCCCTGGACATCTTTGGGGGCCCCTATGTAGTCTATCGCCCTGGCTTATCAAAAGTTTTCAGGTTTACCGAAAGCTAAACCTTCATGGCCAATTGCAGAACAGCCTTACTGAATTTGTGAGTTTTTTTCTGTTTTGTTTTGTTTGCTCTGAGAAAAAAGAAAGAGAGACGTGTCTGAAAACCCCTTTGTGCCATTAGCACTACTTAAATCTTCAGTAGCTACCCGTACACCCTGCCACGTCTACTCTGTTATTTTAAAGACTTTGCTTGGAAGTCTGTAACAAAAATGGGAGGATGGCTGGGTACACAAATTAAAAAAAGAAAGAAAGAGAAAGAGATGGAGACAGAGAGGGGGCGAGGGGGGATTATTGTAAGCTAATGCTTGCATTTCAAACATTCAGTCCAGTTAAAACGTTGACATCAAGCATTGTGTACATTCCTGGGAGAGGCTCCCGAGTTGTGTATCTCAGGAGTGTCATTGGATGTTATTGTTGCCTTGCTAAATATTCATGGATGAATATGTGGAATAAATTCTCTTGTAAACTGACAGAGAGCAAGTAAGGCCTGTCCTTGAGTCTCTCATCTGCATCCTCATTTCTGAAAAACTGTCTATTTGGGGGTGAGTGTGTGTGTGTGTGCACTAAAGTGTGGATGCGCTGTACTCCGTTAATTTAAGCAGAAGAATCCCATTTTCAGAGTAGCAAAGATACAGCTCCCCAGTTTGGTGACCTCAAAGTGGGTGGTGTTTAGAGAGAGCAAGTTTCGCTCTCAGAATGGCTTTGATAAAGCTGTTCTTTCTAGCCTCAAAACCAGCCTGTTTATGGGACTATGGCTTGTTTGTTCCGAGGTGCGGTGGGTTCTGAGAATTCCAAGAACATACAAATGCACACCCCCCCCCCCCCCACACACACACACTCTCTCGCTCTCAACAGGGGGGAGCTGCTTTAACTTAGACAGTGGTTCTCAACCTTCCTAATGCCGCGGCCCTTTAGTACAGTTCCTGTGGGTCGCGACTTAGCTTGAGAACCGCTGACTTAGGACAAAGTCCTTGGTAGTAGGCAGGGGTCAGAATGCTTTTAGGAAGAGAGAAGGGAGGGGAAGAGAGGAGAAGGGAGGGGAGAGGAAGGGAAAGGAAGAGAAAGAAAAGAGGGGAAGGGAGGGGAGAGGACAGGAGAGGAAGGAAAGAAAAGTAGAGGAGAGGAGAGGAGAGAAGGGAGGGGAGGAGAGGAGGAGAGAATGGAAAAAGGGAGGGGAGGAGGGGAGAAGGGAGGGGAGGAGAGGAGATGGTGGAGTGGCACTGGGGTGGCGGGAGACACCGCACATTGGGTTACAGAGCTCTGAGATACAGAGAAGGCAAGAGACAGACGGTGGCTCCTGGATACTGCTGAGATGCCACCTTCTCCAGACGCCTCCTTTGACCTTTATTATGTTCCCTGCCAGGCCTACCCAGTTGCCCAGCCTTGGGGTTCCCAGGCCTCCTACACAGGTACTCACGAGAGCAAACTATGATTTTTTTTTGCTTCACTAGCCTGTCTCTCTATCTCGTGTGGGGCCTCTCAAGGACAGGGACTCACTCCCGCAGTGCTGTCTTCCTAGCACCCCCGCCGTGCTGCATGTGCCTAGAAGGTGCTTGTGGAAGACACTTGCCCCAACACCCGTTCACTCCGTCTTCCACAGCTGGACACACAGCCCCTGCGAATGAGAAGTGCACGTCTCTGCCTTCTGTGCAGCCAGGAGTGGCTGAGTCCCAGTGGGGACGGGAGGGAATGGACAGGCCAAATCCCCCCTCCTGCCTTTTCAGAGTAAACACGCATCCTGCCTCCTCGCCCTGTCCCCCATCTGGCTGGTAGAAATCCTGCTGCCACCTTGGCTGTGAAGTCAAGAACAAGACAGGAGGGGTCTGGCCCATAATACTGTAAGGCTGTCCTCTGGCACTGCACTGTTTATGTCCCAACTGTTTACCTGAGAGAGAATTACAATTTCATCTTATCAAGATCTGGTATTTTGAGTCTCTTTTATTATTAAAAAGGGACACTTTAAAGCTTTGACAGGGTGGAAGTCTAGTGGACGAGTCTTCTTGATTTTCTACTTGGCTGAGTCACCATCCGGATGCTAAGTCACCATCCTTAAGTGTCTCTAGGGCTCTTAGTCTTTGAGGCTAATTCCTGCTGCCATTGTCATGACGGTCAGCTGGGAGCTCTTTCTCTTATAAAATCTGACCCAAGCTTGGAATGAGATCTCCTCCCAGAAGAAGGAACTCTGGGCTGAGTTCCTTCCTCAGCACCTGCGCCCTGAGGAGCACTTAAATGATGAATGCATGAGCAAAGAGCCCTAAAGGTGCTGAGATACCCTGTCTGCCTGTGGGTCTCCAGGCACAGCTTGCTTTACAACTCCTGGAGGGGCTGATGGTGCCTGGGCCATTGCCACATACCCAAAGCCCAGTCAAGGCTTATCATAGCAGGGCTCACTAAACAAGTGCTGCTGTTGAAAGAGCTGAGACTCACTTTACTCAAACCACGTTGCATCTTAAAGGTCTTACCTGCTATCTAAGGTTGCAAGTTGTCCATTAATTCAGCTTGAAAGGACACATCTTGTATGTTCTCTCCCTTCTGGGTTTGTCATTAATTAAAGCAACTTTCCTGTTCCCTTGACCTGACAGGCCCCTAATTGTCTTTCAGGACTGGGATTTCACGTTTCCAGGAACTCCCCCTGGCTGGATGAGTCCTCTTCATGTGCCAGGCCCTTTGGGCTGCCCTTGACCCGGCACTGGGCACTCAACCTGCACCTGTCTGCTGACGTCAGCGTCCCCATATACAGTGTGAGCTCTTTCACTGTCAGTGCTATAGGGCTCAGCTGTGCCTGGCACCACATAGGTCCTCAATGTATGTTCATGGGATGAGCCAGTGAAGGAAGGTTTGGATGCAAGCCCACATTCTAACCTTAAGGATGTGACAACCACACACCACAGCAGTAATGCCCTGGTAGAGAGGGGACCTTTGTCTGCAGCCAGAACATTCCCTCCTTACAATGCATTCAGATATTCACCACCTGTTTTGCATTTAAGAGCATGACTTTCATGGGAAAATCTCATTAGCAAATAAAAGGCTAATGAGATTCCCAGCCAACCTACTGTGTTATCATGGTGGGGATGGGACGGGAGAGCCCTGGCTCATTTCTTTATGAACTGTGTCTACTTTAATGTTCTCTCCTGCCTGTTCTCCCAAACAAGCCATGAGCCAAAGGATGGCAGGAGTCTTCCTCCTGGACCCACCCCCTGATTCTGACTTTCCTGGCCCTTGATGAGCACACCGGGCAGGCATGGGCTCCCCAAGGCCAAGAACTAAACTAGTGGCATGTATAACTGATCCCTAGGCCAAGGGGGCAAGGGAGAGGCATTCAATCATGGCTGGTGACTGACCAGCTAGCCAGACACCATATAGATGACAGATGAGAGAGGAAGAGGCATTTGTCCCCCAATCTACAGTTACAAGGAAGAGTGATCAATTATTCATGGGCCAGTGATCAAATTAGGGACCCATTTGAACCTTTGGCTTTTTTGTTTCTGCTGTCTGACAGGGTAAATTAGCGTGCGAGGAAGAGTAAAGAAAATTCATCTAAGCAAAGCACATCTGAGCTCGGCCTCACAGGGGGTGACAGGTGTACATGAGTCCAGGTCTGCCCGACTTGCTGAACTCTCTTCAACAGGTCTTCTCACCTCTCCCAGCCTCACTTTTCTAGTCTGTTGGGGAGATTATAAGTCCTGTCTGCCAAACTCTCCGGAGTCTGGCTGGGATCGGGACATTGCTGCTTATAAAATGTGTGCCACTATGAGCAACTGGTCATATGTGTCACCTGCCAAAGGCTTGGCAGGAGAGGAAGGGAGCTCGTTAGTCTCTGTTGAGATCTTGGTCTTCTGTAGGGATTTTGTCAGACTGGCCTCAGTGAGCATGGACACTGTTGTCTGTGCTCCCTCATGTCCTGCCTGTGGAGTCTACACCAGCGGTCTTTTCCAAGTGCCCTTATAGGCTAAGCTCTGTATGAGGTGGATCACGAGACAGTGTGCTCATTTTCTCTTGTTGTTATGACAAATTGCCATAAATGTGATTCCCTAACAGTTCTGGCAGGCAGAAACGGGGCCTTCCAAGGTGAAAATCAAGGTGTTAGCAGGGCCGGTTCCCTCTAGAGGCTCCAGGAAGAATGGTTTCTGGGCATTCCCAGCTTCCAGAAGCCACCTGGATTCCTTGGCTTGTGGCCTCTTCTTTCATCTTCCACGTCAGTGATGAAACATAATCAGGCTGCTCTCTGCTTCTGTTGCCACATCACCTTCCCCTCTATGCTCTGGCCCTCATCTCCCTCTTATGAGACTCCTGGGATTATGTGTAGGGCACACCCGAAGAATCCAGGATCACATCTCCATCTCAAGATCTTTAACTTAATGGCATCATAAAGTCCCTTTTGTCAGGTAAGGTACCAATTCACATGTTCTTGGGATTAGGAGGTGGGTGTCTTTGGAGGCCATAAGCCCATCTCACCAGCCTTCTGCCCTCCAGCTGGAGGGATGGACAGCACCCGCACACTCCAGGTCCTGGTGACTCTGGCCCCCCATGGCCCCCAGCATGCCTCTTGGCAGCCCCCACTGTATTGCACTGCTCTACAGGAGAGGAACATGTTGCACTGGACTTAAACAGTTGACCTGGTTAGCAGGGCAAGAGAATTGGGCTCCCGAGGGGCAGTTGTAAACATTTTTAAATTATTTAGCAGTGTGTGCATTAGAAGGCTATTATATAGAGTAGCAAATTATAAACACCAACTTCCACAATAAGGTAATAAAATAAATAATACATTAACGAGGTGCAGTGCTCTGGAGTCAAGAGGGGCTGACAGTAATGGAGCCATGCTAGACACAGCAGTCTGCACAGCAGAGACCATAAAGCTGCGGGCACTGAGTGAAGACAGCCTCCCGCCCTCCCAGCACATAGGTGTCCAGGTTCCGAAGAGGAGGCATTGCCGCCAATGCTGAGACAGTCTGGGTGTGTGTGTCTGAAGCCCTTTCTGAGGTTTTCTTTGAAGCTGCCTTGCCATATTCAGCAGGAAGTTACTCCCACCTGTTGTCTGCACTCAGGGCGGCCATTGTGCTTATAGGTGCTCCGAGGTTCGCTGCATAGGCTCTGGGTCTTGACAGCCTGGGTTCGAGTCCTGGCTCTGCTGCTTACCAAGACTCAGTTTTCTCCTCAGAGAACTGGGAATGACGATAGTGGCACCATCTCATAGCACTGTGAAAATTGTGATGGGAAGAGTGCTCTCTGAAGCTCCATGAGAGTCAAGTACACAGTAAATGTGCAATGACTATTAGCTCCATAGCTAACATTGTAATGGGAGGAATCATGGTCTCCAAAGATAGCCAGCTTTTAATCTCTGGAACCTGTGAGTATGTTATTTTATACCAGCGGTTCTCAACCTGTGAGTCACGACCCACAGGAACTGTATTAAAGGGCTGCAGCATTAGGAAGGTTGAGAACCACTGTTTTACAGAGTCAAAGGAACTTCGTAGATGTGATCAGGGTGTGCAAAGGATGTTGAGTTGGGAAGTTGATCCTAGCTTATCCAGATGGGCCCTAAATGTTATCAGGGGTGTCCTTGGAAGAGGAAGGCAGAAGGGGATTTGCCACAGAAGATGGCAACGTGACAGCCGGAGCAAGAAGTTATGCCCCTGGCTTTGAATACAGAGGAGGGGGCCACGAGCCAAGGACTGTATGGGAGGCAGCTGGGAAAGGCAAGGAAATGGATTCTACTCCACAGCCGCCAGATGGAGCCAGCCCTGCTCACACCTTGATTGCACAGCAAGGACCTACTGTCGCCACTATGGGACTTCTGATGTCCAGAATGGTTGGGAGAATATGTTGTTTTAAACCACCGATCCTGTGGCGATTTATTTCGGCAGGTACAGAAAACAAGTATAATCATTTACAGGTTCTGTGTGCGGGAGCAGAGAATGCTGTCAGGGATGGTCTGTGCTGTCCCCTGACTACTTCTTGTTCATGGATCTGTGTGTTTGGTATTTATTGATTACCTAGTATATGGGCGCTTTTTTCAATGCTGGACCTATAGAAATATTATAAGCAAGGTCATACACAGTCTACTGTAAATAGAAAATTTCCCCACAGTGTCAGGGAAGTAGACTGTGAGCTCTGAAATCACACTGACCTGGGTTCCAATCCCAGCTCTCGTCAGCTATGTGTCTCTGGGCAAGGTGTGTGTCCTCTCAGAGCCTCCTGGTCTGGGTCTTTAAAGTGGGGCTGCATATAGTATCTCCCTCACAGGGTCAGGTTGGGGATTAAATAAATAAACATACAAAAGGATTTTAGAGCCGTGTCTCCAACATGCATTACTCATTTACTATTATTACAAGAGAGCAAAACTGGAAGACCACATTTCAATTAGAATGTCAGAAACATTCCTTCTGCATGTGAGGCAGAAGAAACAGCCATGTGCAAAGGCCCTGGGGCAGAAAAAAGTTATAAATTAAAAAAGCTAGACAAAGGCCCGAATGGGAGACAGAGTGGTGACAGGTGAGGATGTGAGGCAAGCTGAGGCCCGATGTGGCAAGGTCTAGGGGGCCACAGTGAGGATTAATATCCTACAGACCCTCAGGAGATTTGAGATGATTTTTAGGAAGAGGAATGATATGTTATGATTTGCATTTTTCAAAAATTATGCTGGCCACTGAGCGGGACTGGAACAGAGAGAGTCTGAGAGACCAGGAAGACATTTGAGAAAGGGATTTTGCACCGTGGATGGGACAGGTACCAGAGATCAGAATTAAGAGAGTTAAGAAGGTGAGAGGAAGCCAGTAAGTAGTCAGAGAAAGAGAAAGAGCTTTTGCTGAAGTCTAGCTGCATGGAGCTGGAGCCTGCTGTGTGCAGCAGAGTGGGGGAGGGTGGGAAGCTGGCAGGGGCACGCGGTGGTAGGAAATGGGAAGAGTAGCAGGGTTCAGATGTCAGAAGGAGCCCTCTGGTCTGGGTGTGCCCCGTGCAGTGGTGCTGGCTGTTAGGTGTACCCGGGCAGTCAGATGAGGTGGGGGCGCTGTGTGAGAGTGGCTAACATCCGGCTTGTGTGTGTGCAGCCAAGCCAGGTGGGTCTGCTCAAAGGAAGGGTTGCCTTTTTCTGTGTCCTACAAAGGTGCCCTGTGAGCTCTGAAAACAAGTCTTCTCTGATTGAACCCTAGTCATACCACAGCAGGGCTACAGTCATTTTGGGGATGAGAGAGATCACGTCTCAAGGCTCCAGCATCTATGGCGGGGGCAGAACAGTGGCAGGGAGCCAGTGAGTGGGGGTGAGCTTCTGTTCACACATCAAGTGTCCTCTAGCAGGTCTCAGAGCTCTGAGCCTCGACTTCCCCTGTCTATGAGAGGAAGCAATGATGCCTTTCTCCTGCTTTACTCCCTGGGATCTTGGGGTTTAGAAAGGACGTTCAGAGTCTGCACTCCCTGTAGATCACAGGACACCCGACTCGGGGGTCGCATGCTGCATGTTACTAGGACACCCATCTCTGGGGCCCCATGTTGCATGTTACTACAGAGCACTCTGACCTCTTCTCTTTCCACGAGACTGAGCTCCTCCTCCACCTTCAGGGTCCCCGGGACCACTCTCCACCATCAGGACACCCCTGCATTTGTTTCTCCTGACACTGCGCATTCCTCCAAAGTCAGTCCAATTTATACTTGCTTCTTTTTTCTTTTTTTGTCTTGCCTCATGAAACTGCAAGTTATATCCATTCTGTCTTCATTGCTTTCCTAGCTCTAGAACCTAGCACAATGCATAGTGGCTGTTTGTTGATGTAGGTAAATATTAGTTGAATGAATGAATGGAGTCAGGGCTCCTGCAGAATCCCTTCAAATGGGTGAGGAACATCCATCCCCTTTACCCACTCGTACACATCAGCTCTCACCAGGGGCATATGAGCGTATGGGCCACACTAAGGGCACAAATTGGAAATTGGTATGGGGGGAAAGTGCCCACTTCTCATTTCCAGGACAAAGAAACAGAGGAGACGAGACGTGGATAGTCGAAGGTGAACAAATGCTAGAGAAAGAGGGAGTGTGTGTGTGTTCACGTGTGTGTATACAGTATGTCTATATTTTACTGTTATTTTGGTGAGGATTTTATGAATTTCCCAGGATTTGCTGAACGTCTAGAATGATCTAGCTCATCTCTGGTTCTGATACAAGTTTCCGACAAGAGTAATAGCTCTAAAGTCACTTCTGATTTCTGTAGAATGAGAAAGCCAGGTTGCGGAGATTCTAAAAACAGGCACCCAAAGGGCAGGCTCTATTAATTCAATCCCTTGTATATTATGAATTGTGGGGACATTTCAGAAAGAAGCGTGGGCCCCACTGTGGTCTTTTCTGTGGATGCTCCTCGTGGGAGGAACCATAGACTTAACTCTCAGGAATTACTCTGCCTGACAGGCAACCTTAGCAAAGGGAGAAAGGCTTAAAGCCGGGCCCTGTGTCCTGTGGGTGTATCTGGGAAATCGGCTTCTTCATCTGCTCCGATTTCCCTCTCCACCAGCCAAACCAGTCTTCTTCCCTGCCTCGTGCTTTCTGGAATTTGTTTAGGACTCATTTTGGAATCGGGAAGTGAGCTACACATCTTGGTGAACTCTTCAACATAGAAGTAGAAAAATTAAATTCTTTTTTCCATAATGAGATTTTTCTTAATGCCAATTTCCTTGGACATTTATATATTGGATGCTTTCCGAGCTGTTCTCAGGTGCCGTGGCTGTAGCCCCTGTCCATCCTTAAGTCATATATGATTTTGCTAATCAGAAGTGTTCGGGAAATATTTTACCCTTGACAGTGATCTGTATTACAATTAAAGCTTATGAGGTGGGTCTCTTATTTGCCTAAGGAGACAACAAGATTTGCTGTGTAATTCTAGAAGCACTTACAATACAGCTATCCATGCTGTAAGCTGATTATAAATAAAGTTCAGCCCAATTGCTTCCATCAGAATATCAGGATTCACAGTCAAATAAAAGGGCACAACCCTGATGCGCAGTTGCCCTGCATTGCTTTTGTACATAAATCAGATTCTCTTAGCAACTGCTGCATATCATGTTTATTAAACACCTTCTGGTTATTACAGAGCAGGATACTAAAAAATCCCTCTTAAAGAGTCTCGGAAAATCTCTTCACACATCAACTATTTTTAAAGTCTACTTGGGGTAAACAGCGTTCTTTCTGCAGAAGAAGCACTTTGGGGGCTTGGGGAATTGGGTGGGCTCTGGAAGTCATGGGAAGGGAGGGGGTTTTTTGGAATCTCTTTTTTACTTTGTAAAGGAAGCAACTTGTTGCCCTCACACCCCCTCCCCCATGCTTCCCCGACAAGGTCCCTGGGACAGAAGAAAAGTTAATCTCTTCTTTTGTCATTGCAAACAGAGAACTGGGGCCTTTTTGAGCTAAAAGGGCACTGAGGTGCAGCAGTGTCCAACTCCCTGGTGACAGATGAGGAGATCCAGGGGCACACAGATGGGGTGATACACGGTGAGGGAGGGGGCAGACCCCGACTCACAGTCCTGCGTCCCCCTTAAGTGTGCAAAAGCTTTCAAGTCCCTTTAGTGTGTATTAGTATTTGTTCTATTAAATTGAACACAACTGTATTCTCAATGTATATTATTCAAATAGTAGTACACAATTAATGCAAGCAAAAGCAATGTCTCCATTACTCTCCTCCTGATGCCACCTCCCTTCCCCTGACGACAATGTGACTTCCAAAGCAAGATGCAGATGTGATTAAGTTAAGGCTCTTGAGATGGCCCTAAAATGCAATCACCGGTGTCCTTATCAGTGAGGTAGAGGGGATTAACATACCCTCTCACTCCTTTGGCTAAGCATTTGTTTACATATGTGTATTTGTGCAAAAGTAGACTGGTGGGTTTTTTTCATGGGCAAGATCATACTTATATATGCTCTGAAAAGTGCTTTTTCTTTTCACTACATCTCAGAAAGCTGTCCATGTCTATACACGTACACACACACACACACACACACACACATAAAGATCTTCCCTGTTCTTTTTTTTTTTGAGACAGAGTCTCATTATGTCCCCTTCTGTAGAGTGCTGTCACATCATACTCACTGCAACCTCAAACTCTTGGTCTTAAATGAGTCTCTTGCCTCAGCCTCCCAAGTAGCTGGGACTACAGGTGTCCGCCCCAAGGCCTGGCTGTTTTTTTTTGTTGCAGTTGTCGTTGTTGTTTAGCTGGCCTGGGCTGTTCCCTGTTCTTTTTAATGGTTACATAATACTCCACAAAAGCAATAAACATTATTTACTTTACTCTTTCCTATTATGAATATTTCGCTCCCTTCCACTTTTTCTTTCTTTCTTTCTTGTTGCTGCTACAGGCAATGTTTTAATGAATACCATATACAAGCTATTTGCGTACATGTTTAAGAACATCTCCAAGATAGATGCCTGGGAATGAAATTGCTAGATCAAAGAGTGTATACGGTTTAAATTTTAATAGATGCTTCCTGATTATTCTCTAAAAGGACTGAACTATTTCACATTTTCATCAGTGGTGTTGGAGGCTTTTCTAGGTAGGGAGATGACTTGGCTGAAAATTTTGTATTCATGTTCAAAGATTATATTTGCATTCTGCCGCAGGATCTTATAAAATAAAGCCTTAAAAAAAACAAATTCCACTGTAGAAAAAAATTACAAAAGGTTAAAAATATATATATATAGTAAAAGGAAAATAAAAAAATCTAGTGATAATCACACTAGCGAATTTTCTTCTAGACTCTAAGGAGGACGTATGCCTATGTAATACAGGCTCAGGGTCATATTGTGTATATTGTTTGGAATTAACTATTTTCATTTTACTATTCATTGCAACTACTCCAAACCTATATAACGGTTTCAATGGTCAGATAATACTTTTTCAATCCCCTGTTGTTGGGCACTGGTGTGTTTCCAGGTTTCCACCATCCTAAGGGATGCTGTAATGCTTTGTGCTCACAGATCTGTGCACACATGTACCATCTCCCACATTTATCTCATCTTCCTTTTCTGCTGCTCTGCCTTGTTCCAGAGCCTCTTCAAGACCCCTGAAGCTACTGTTTCTCAGATTTCAAGAACCCCAGCAGTGTTTCCCTGGTGTTGGGGTGCCATGGATCCCACCACCACCAGGCACTGCTCTGATCTCCTACGATGATAAAAGCCCACTTCTGCCCTAGAAGTCTGTTTCAGTTGCCTGGGGGGCTGCTATAACAAATTACCACAAACTCTGTGGCTTTAAATTGTAAAGATTTAAACTCTCAGAGGTCTGGAGGTCAGAAGTCCAAAGTCAAGGTGTTGGCAGGGCCACACTCCTGCTGAAGGCTCTAGAAGAGAATCTTTCCTTGCCTCTTCCAGCTTCTGGCGGCTCCTGGCATTCCTTAGCTTGCGGCAGCATCACTCCACTCTCTGCCTCTCCTCCGTGTCTGTGTGTCTCTCCTCTGTGAGTCTCTAACAAGGACTTGCTATCAGATTTAGGGCCTGCCTGGATAATGCAGGACCATTTTATCCTGAGATCCTTAAATGACTGTCATTTTCAAAGACCTTTTTTTTTTTTTTTTTTTTACCAATAAGGTCACATTCACAGGCTTGGTGCCTGCAGCTCAGTGGTAAGGGCCCTGGCCACGTACACCGGGGCTGGCAGGTTTGAGCCAGGCCCGGGCCTGCCAAGCAACAACAACTACAACAAAAAAATAGCTGGGCACTGTGGTGGGCGCCTGTAGCCCCAGCTACTTCGGAGACTGAGATAAGAGAATCGCTTAAGCCCAAGAGTTTGAGGTCGCTGTGAGCTATAATGCCAAGCGCAACATAGTGAGACACCGTCTCAAACAAAAAAAAGATTAATATTCACTGTACCAGGGGTTAGGATATAGACATAGCTTTTGGGAGCCCCTTCAACCTTTCGCATCCCCTGACACGTGAGCAGATAAAACACAGTCTCAGACCTGGGTGCTCTGGGGCATTTGGTTCTGAAAGTTTTTGAAGCCACAGACTTTAGGTCTGCTCCTCAAGGCCTGGTCACAGAATAAAACCCAGTTTGGGGATAGTACCATCCCACCTGCGTCTTAATTATTTTGTCTTAATAATTTGCTTCCTTCAAGGGCCATTCTACATTTCTTCATCCAGCCTTCCCATCATGCAGCAGGGCCTGAGGCCACAGACCCAGAAGGGCTGGCGATCTGAGTCTCTGAGCCAAGCAGGAGCGGCACTGACCAAGATATTAAGGCTGTGCATTAAAAAGCACAGGCCCAGAAGGGGAGCAAAAGTACTATAGCTTTGCTTACACGTCAGAGCCTTTAGTTTCTCTTTTGAATCTTCCAGACCATGTCAAATCTCCATTCTTTATGGGTAGATTTGATTTTTAGGAGCAGTCAGGAGCCATGAGGGACTAGAGCAGCTCATAAGCTGGATGATAAAAAGCTGGAGAAACCACTGGAGTCAAGAAGGAGGGACGAGGGAGCCAGGAGGGTGCAAAATGGAAAGTGATTGTGAATGTGGCGTGGGGGCGGAATAGGAACAGTCTGAAGTCTCAAAAATTCTCACATTTTTGCTCTAAAAAAATACTCATTTTATTCTTTGTATTACTCAAAAATAAGTATGAGCAGTGTTATGGGGGATATTTGCACATTTGCCTCCAAATTCTTCTTTCTCAGACCCTGAATAAAGGTTTGGAACTGGGGTATCCAATCAGAAATCTGAGTGAAGCTGTAGCTTCAGCCGTTTGTCCTAAGCCTTTGTGTTCATGCACTGGAAGAATATGAAACAAAATGGGGGTGAGTGGGGCTAATAGAGTTGCCAACTTTTAAATTTTTTCAAGTCAAAAATGCAGAAAGAAAACAACTTCCCATGTATTGCCACCATCATTTCATAAACAAAAGGATGTTATAACAGTGAGAAAAGTAGAAATGAGACATCATCTCAGAATAAAAGGCAGCCCTCCAAATTGAATGGATTTTGCTTTACGAAAACCTCAACAAATTATCTTACTTTTTCTACTGGTTAGTCATGGGACTGCCATGAATAGGAATCAGAAGGCTAAAATTCACAGAGCCAGGTGTTTACCACACTTGACCTTTAGTACTAAGAACAGCATGGCAAGGCAGATACCGTTAGCTCCATTTTCTGTAGGAGGGAGCAAGCTCTACTGGGCTCTGTGATTTTGCTCCAGGGCCACACATCTAGGTCGTGCTAGAATGGAAATGGGACCCTCAGTGGCCTTGACTCTAAGTCCTGTGTTTGTTTCCACCTATCACAGTGCCTTCCATTCAGCACGAGTGTATTCTCCATTCGAACAACTGTGGCTTTACAAACTTGGCAACACTCGCGTTTGTGGAGCTATTTCTATGTGCACAGCCCTGTACCAGGTTCTGGGGTTATGAAAATGCGTAAAACACAATTTTTGACCTCATGAACTCACTCTGTAGTTGAAAGAACCAACAGGTACATATGAAACCACTAATGAAACCCAGCTGTGAGAGTGAGGCGTGCTAGTCATCGGTCATTGCAAGAACTCACAGGGCTGGAATCCTTAGGGAAAATAGTTGGGAGAAATGCTGGGAGCAGCATTCCTTTAATCACTGTGGGACCCGAACGTGTGGACAATAAGGTTTAAGAAAACCACACCGGAAAAAAAAAAAAAGAAAGTAAGAAAGAAAACCACACTGGCTGGGCACTGTGGCTTATGCTTGTGCTCCTAGCAGGGAGGCTGGGATGGGTGGATTGCTTGAGCTCAGGAGTTGGAAATCAGCCTGACAAGGGTGAGACCTCATCTCTACTAAAAACAGAAAAAGTAGCAGGGCATTGAGGACTGTAGCGTAGTCTTAGCTACTTGGGAGGCTGAGGTTAAGAGGACCGCTAGATCTAGGAGTTTGAGGTTGCTGTGAGCTATGACACCACAGCACTCCACTCAGGGCGACAGAGAAAGACTCTGTCTCAAATAAATAAATACAATTTTAAAAATATACCTTCAGGGTCATCCTCACATGTGACTGGCCAGCCTGTGGATCTTTCCAGAGTGCAATTTGATAATATATCATTTTTTAAAACGTGCTTTTCCTTTGAACTAGCCATTTCACTGCTAGGAAATTATTATAAGGACAGAATCAGAGGAGTGTGCAAAGACAAATAAACCAAGGGTCTTCATTAGAGTCCTACTTATACTACTGAGAACCTATTTTAAAAAAATCAGTCCTTGCCTTTAAAGAGAAATCTGCTCCACGGGGAGGCAGAGCAGAGAAGCCTCCTAAGGAAGGGGAGAGGACTGCAGTCTGACAGTTTGTGACCTGAGTAACTAATCATGTCTTTCGTCCTCAGTTTTTGGCTAAGGAAGTGAGATGAGAGAAGCAGGCTCAGAGTCCTTGGGTGGGGGTGGAAGACACAAAGCAGGACACAGGGACGCGTTGACATAGGGCTGGGGGGGGCACATCCATAGGTGGGAGCTGTTATTTTAAAAATCCATTTCCAACCTCTGCTTCAAACCCTTTGAATTCTAGAACCTGGGTGCAGGGCAGGTTGGAGATAGGGACAAGCTCTAGGCAGCGGGGAGTGGCTGCTTGTCTAAGGCAGCAGCTCGGGGCTCCCTGCCCCCCGGAACCCCCTCCGCCAGAACAGGGCTGGGGGGTGGGGGGGCAGAGCTGCAGGTCATTTACGCTCCCCTGGTATTTAGCAGGAGAGGAGGAGTAATTGCCCTGGCAGTGTCCTGGCTGAATTCCAATTTGGGTGATTACATTCTGCCTACTTAAAATTCCCCTCTCTGGTATCCATGGTAGAAACGATTCTTCAAACCCTCTCCTGTTAAGGGGAAAAAAAAAAAATTAAAAGAAAGGAACTAGCCTAGTCTTCAATAACACATGGTATATAGGATTGCTCTGTGCACCCAGAAGTGGTTTCCTTTAAAATGGGGAGTGGAAGATCCCTAACAGAATAAATCTGCCAAACAGGTTGAAATCTAATGGAAAGAATGATTTTGTTTAAGGAAGGGATATGGGTGGCTTGGAGCTCAGGCCTCAGTCTTTCAGCCAGGACCCTACCCTCTTCCCGGTAATGCTTCAGGCCTGCTGCATGCTTGGTGTTACTTAACTATAGAATATGAAATTGTTTCCTTTCATTTGGTTGCTATTGGGAATGATGTATGGATAACAACTTGGGAATTCAAATCATTCTATAGATCAACATGACCTGAGAGAAGAAAAAAATGTTTTGACTATTACACTAAACAAACCAGGCTGGATGTCAGAGAGATACTGGGCTGTGCACATCTCC
>CAUYON010107721.1:35000-43328 GCA_963573935.1 Arctocebus calabarensis
GCGCCCACCGCCCCCGGGCCAGCCTACACCCCCGGCGCCGCGTTCCCGGCGTCTCTCCCCGGCCGCTCGGTGCCGGCCCGGAGCGGCGCAGCAACCCTTGCTCGCCCTCTAGCGTCGCAATAGGGGATCGCCAGGAGCTGTCCCGTCCGCGCCGCCGCCAACATCACCGGCACACTAGGTGCCTAGGCGGCGGGGGAAGGGGAGGGTCCAGGGTTGCGGGAGCTGCTGGGTCCAGTGGCCTGCGGGGCATTGCGTTTGTACGAGGTCGCTCCGAGGCTGGGTGCGGGGTGGGCAATTTTATTGCAAACTTTGGGGAGCTCCTGCCTCGCCCGGGCGCTGCTCGTGTCGCCCCCAGGCCCTGCCCCCGCCCGCTGTGTCCGCGGCTCAGCCACCGCGCTCTCCCCTTCGGCTCCTGGCGCTCGGCTCTGTGGGACGCCCCGGTCTCGGGCCGCCTCGCCCGCGCTCTTCTCCGGGTTTAATTCATTCCAGAGCCGCGGATCCTCGGATCCTCTTTCAGGCTTTCCTCTCTCATCATTCCTGTCTTCCAGCTTCCCCGTGTCCTGTCTCGCACTGCTTCTCTTTCCTGCCTTCCCGTTCACTTTTTCCATTGATACGTGGGACTCACTGTTCCTTTTCTCTCCCTCGATTTCCGTATCAGCCGCCAACTTCCTATTTCTGCTTCTGTTCTTTCTGCCCCCCTCACACTCCAGGGAGTTTCCCAAATGAATCACGGCGTCCCATTTAATAACCTCTAATGCGAACTGATTCCTCTCCATCCACCGCACGGGAATTAGTCTCCAACCGAACTCTGCAGTGGTTCTCAGCCTTCCTAATGCCGCAATGTATTTTCATTGTTAAAGAGGGGTCGCGACCCACAGGTTGAGAACCGCTGAGAGAGGACGAGCTTCTGGTCTGCTCTGCCCCAGGTGCCCTCTGCACCTCCGCCTGGCCCAGGCTTGCTTTTGTTTTGCTTTTGCTTTATAAACACAGACAACTAGGAATTATTTCGGAATTTAAAGTTCTCCTTGAAGAAGCGGCAGTAGGTGAGTGTAGAAATGTGGACGGAAGGCAGGTGGGGCTGGTGAGGGGATCCTGCCCAGCAGAATCATCTCCTGCTCCCCAAAGTTGGCACTTCCCGGGAAAACTGCAGGTCCTGCCTGGAAACCCGCCAGCCTCCATCCCAGGTGCAGTTTTATCGAAGATGTGTCCGGTTTCAGTTGCCACCAAACTCTTTAAAGTTCTTTGGGATTTGAGAGAAAGGATCAACCACCCAAATATTGCAAGGCATTCAGACCGAAATCATGAATTAGTACATTTACCTATGAAGTCAGCAAGGAGTAAAATAAAAATAGAACTCAAAGCCGGTGAGAGAGGAGGGCAGCAGGAATGCACACGGAGCTTGGGGGTATAAGATGGTACATTTTGGATATTTTGTGATCTGTATCAAGAACCTCTTACCCTTTTGATCCAGTCATTTCACTCTGGGGAATCTAACTCAAAGAAATAATCTGAAATGTGAAGAAAAGCTTTGTATGCAAAGCTGCAAATGTATGCAATGCTAAAATGTATGCAAAGTTGTAAATCAAGCTACCATGCATGGAAGAAAAATTGGAAACTACCTAAATGTCCAACAAAAGTGGACTGTCGAAGGAAGCCATGGTCTATCTACCACCTCAAATTGATGCTGCTGTAGAAAATCATGTTTGTAAGAATACAATGACTTGGGGGATCCAGGTGACTGAATGCTGAGATCAAAAAGCAGGATTCAAAGCAGAATCTACAGCATGACCATGACACTAAACCAAGTACCAGTTACATAGCCAGGTGCAGTGGCTCATGCCTGTAATCCCAGCACTTTGGGCAGCCGCGGTGGGAGGTCAGGAGTTTGAGACAAATGAAAGTTACACATGGAAAATACCTGCCCAGTGCTTGTGTCTGTATGGGAACTGTGGCTCACCCCCATTCCCCTTCTCCTTTTGCATTCTCCTTTCCTGGAAGAAGTATGAATTTATTTTTAGAATAGATAAAACAGTCACTTTTATTTTTCCTTTTAAACGTGGCTGTGGAAGGTTCTGAGAAGAAAGGCAGAGAGTGTTGATGGAAAGGAAGCCAGGTCTTTGGATGGACAGGGGCTGTGAAAGAGAGAAAAGTGGTTAAGAGGCAAGTCCGCAGAGGGAAGGGACAGAGTGTGGGTTTTAGAGGAGAATGGAGCTGGATTCCAGTTCTGCTTCCTCTCTGGACACCTGCTGCTGCCTTTGCTGTTAACTGTGGGGGTGGTTTCTTCAGCGCTGCCTGGGTCACTGTGACCATCACTATCCTTCTTTATGCTAAGACACTCTGGTGACAAAGCTACTTCCCAGTGGGAGTTTTCCCCCAAACCAGAGTTTGTTGCCCAGCACCCGAGCACGTTCCTCAGCTGCAGCCGCAGTGCTGGCTTCACTTGCCATGCACAGGGAGGTGTTGGGACAGGGCTTCCCGAAGTGTGCTCAGTGGAACACTGTCCCAGACATGGCTCCAAATGCTCGCCATGTGCATCCAGTACCTGCTCTGTACTGGACTACACATTCCTCAAAGGCAGGGAGCAGGTTCTTGGCACAGATGAGGCACTTGACACCTTGAATTTTCTCTCTTTCAAATCTCATCCTTGGTAAAATTGGGATGTAGAGGAAGTTTATTTTACATGGCCTTTCCTCTTCCATGTCAGGGTTTCTCTTCTCTTGCCAGAAATTATGCCCCTCCCTCCTTCCATACAGTGCAGTCCGATGGAACATTTGATGATGATGGAAATGTTCTATAATCTGTGCTGTCCGATGTGGTTGGCATTTGCTACATGTGACTGGAGCACTTGAAGTGTGTCTAAGTGTCACCAAACAACAGAATTTTTAATTTTAATTGATTTTAATTTAAACTAAATAGCCACATATGGTTAGTGACTGCACCATTGGACAGTGAAGCGCTATAAAAACCTGTCCTCAGCTCTGCCTCTGCCCTTACTCAAATCCACATCTATCCTCTGTATCCATCCTGTCATTAACTCTGCGGGTCTCAGTCTAGATGTCACTTCAGCTGGAGCTGCCTTGCACTGGCCTGCACTAGCTCATACCAGCTTGCAAGTGTGCTGGTGTACATCTCTTCCTTACTGCAGACACTTCACATCGGTAGCTTGAGATCGGTTGCTGTTAGTGTTTACACTTTGGCAATGGGCAGATGCTATAAATCAGGTCTGTCTTCCCCAAATGGCCAGTTATTACATATTTCCCAGTCTTCCCCAGCATAACAGGCCCAAGATGGAGTGTTTCCTTAAATGTTACTTACGAGGCAGCTCACTTGGCTCACCTTAATCCTGGCTCTCTGAGCAAATTTCCCCCGGCTTCCTGGCGTCGGCTCGGGCCCATGGTCTGGGGTCCTATAGCTTTCCGGGTTTTCTCCTCTTACGTAACACTTGCACTGCGTTTTCAGGTCTACCTCTTTCATTAGTTTTAAAAATCTCTTGAGGTTTGTAGTTCCTGTGTCCTGTGAGATGCTGAATTCCCAGGACCTTCCACATAGTAGGCACTTGGTAAATACTTGCTAAATAAACACAAAAGCTTAGTGGAAAGATGATGAGATTGGGAGCTTAATCAGGGGCCCGGAGACGCCGCTGTGGCTCTTACCAGCTGTGTGACACTGATCCTCCTCTGAGTCAGTGTCCTTGTGTGTGTCACATGGGCATAATAATGCTTTTCTTGTCCATCCCTTCATGGGGATATTGTAAGGGTCAAGTAAAACATAGGAGTGCTTTACAAGACTATGCAAATAAACAAATGGCTTTTTAAAGTTCAGGAATTGACATATTCAATTCCTTTTGGCCTTCTGCCATCTTGTATTTTAGCATCACTTTGATGAAAGAGGATCAAAGGAGGTCTGTATTCGCCAACCTTGTTGAAAGAAACAGGACCAAAATAGCAACCAACAATAGGCAGGTGCAGCTAGTAGGCACTTTACCTTCCTTCCCTGGAGTGTGATGCTTGGCTGGGCCAAAAGCGTGTTCTGCTCATGGGCCTGCATGAGGCAGGAGGCGCTGATGGTAGAGGCCAAACTCTTGGATGGAAGATTGTTGTTCTGACATTTAAGAAAGAGGTTCTCTTTTTAAAACTCACAACTATTTGTCAGTTATTTTTCTCTTTGCAAAATGTTTTCCTCCACTCTGCAATGCTGAGCACTGTCATGGGCATTTCAGTTTCTGCGGCCTGTGAAAGTTGACTGTGTACGGGGGCTGCTCCAAAGGGGTTAATTGCATCTAAGCATTGGAAAGTGATTATCTAATTAAACTTTGAAATGGAATGGTAAAAACACTGGGTGACAGACTGTCTGTAGGAGGGTCCCCTGAGGTGCTCTCCATTTATTGCTAATCATCTTCCCTGCCCAGCCTGTGCCTGCTTCCAGCAGAGGCCATGCAGTCCTCACTCTCCGGAACCCCGTATTCACTCAGAGATTTGTCAAACAGACCCTCCCCACCCACTGTGTTCTGTGCCCTGCCTGAACTCTGCAGTTGTGCCTGGATATCTTGAAGAAGTTTCATCACCTGTCTTCAGCTCCTCAATTTCTATTTAAAATCAAATGTTTGTTTTTATGTGTAGAACCATGAAATCAAAGAAATTCGAAGCGTTGGGAGTGGATTCTAGATATTTATGAATACCACCCGGAATATTTGGGTTTGAGACCTAAGACACCAGCCATAATTTGCACGTGTCATGTCCCTCACATTATTCAATCCTTCTGACCAAGGCCCCCACTACACACTTTGGTGACCACAGAGGTGAGGCTGACATGTACTCTGCTGTAAGGCCCTACAGGGTACAGGGAACTGGCTGGGTATATTCCAGTGAACACAGCCCTTCAGAACTTAGAGAAGGGTCCTGACTGCTCCTCAAACTGAGGCTCAGGCTGCTTAAGTGATTTTTCTGAGCCCCTCAAAACCCGGCCTCCTGACATAGGGGCCCACATCCTTTTTGCTTAATGCCCATATGAAGCAGCATTCTATGCTGAGTGCGTTGGAGAACTTAATAAAACGGGGTTCATTTCCACTGGGGGCAAGGAGGAAAATTTCATAGAGGAGGTGGCGTCTGAGTCTGATTTTAATAGATACGGCCGGCCAGAGAAAGCACAGAGAAAAGCAAGCAGATCTAGAGTTTGGGGACCAGCAAGTTGGCAAGAGTGACTTGAGACCTTTTTTTTCTGATTTTTGAATTTTAAATGATTCCTGTATTCAACAAGCAACACCTATCCTGTGCTTGTGCATGAAGGCACACAAAGCAGATGAGGTGGTTGCTGCCCCATTCTCGCAGAACAGGAGCAGTCTGTATGAAACTCAAGTCTGGGTTTTAGGTGACAATGTGGAGGAGGGGCTGAGGGCATAAAGATGAGTGAAGAGATCTGAAAGCAGCTTAAACTAAAGTTCCAGAACTACCTCTCTGAACTTTTTTTTCTAGAATTAAGGCACCTCGGTTACTTTACTTCCCTTCTAGAATTGCCTTTGTGGAACAACACTCAAATATTTTGCTCTCAACAAAGGTTCCACAGCAATATAACAAGAGCCACCCAAGGAATATCTCTGCAGTTTAAAAAAAATGATTATTGGGGAAATAATTCATTATACTGCTCAATGTCACTTACGCAAATGTCCCTATGACAAATGAGATCTAGGGAGCTGGGCCAAGAAAAATTGGTTCTTCTGACATAGGGGTGGGTCCTACCTTACAATAAGAACTCCTTGGCTTAACATTCTTCTCTCCAGATTCCAGCTGTTAGGAAGCTCAGAATGAATTTTGGAGCTTAATTTCTGTAGCATAACCTGAAATATTGTAAACTCCCCCCACCCCGCTGCCTGATCTAATTGCACTCTACTTTTATTGTAAGCTGTTTGTTTGAAAAGGGGGATGAAGGGAAAGGGGAGTGATTAAGTCAATCAATAAATGCTTTAAAATAGCTTTTGGCAGCATTAAATAGTTTGCATTTGTCTCTTAAACACGATTTCCCAAACTCTGTTCCCTGGCATACAAAGGTTCTATGAGATGTTCATGGGTGTTCCAAGGGAGGAGAGCTACCATGGATGGTGGCATTATTTATCTTAGACTTATATTCATTAGAGGCTTGGCGCCTATGGCTCAAGCGGCTGAGGCGCCAGCCACATACACCTGAATCCAGCCCGGGCCCGCCAAACAACAATGACAGCTGCAACCAAAAAATGGCCGGGTGTTGTGGCGGGCGCCTGTAGTCCCAGCTACTTAGGAGGTGGAGGCGGGAGAATCCCTTGAGCCCAGGAGTTGGAGGTTGCTGTGAGCTGTGATGCTACAGTACTCTACCCAGGATGACAGATTGAGGCTTTGTCTCAAAAAAAAAAAAAAAAAAAAGATATTCATTAGAAAAATGGTGAACTTACTTATAGAGCTTTTCTAATTCTTAAACAAGAGAGGTCATATAGCATAACGACCAGGTGCCTGGGCTATGGAACCAGAATCCCCAGGTACAACCTGACCTGGAAATTGCTTACTTTCTTTGTGACTCAGTTTCTTCACCTATAAAATGGCCCTGATGATACAGTATCAGCCTCAGAGTCAGAGCATTGCCCGACACAGGGTAGGTCTTTGATGAGTGGTAGTTTAAGTGCTGATCTTCCTTTGGGGAGGAGATCTCCTGCACCTGATGACCACAGGAGTCACGTAACAAACCACTTTCTGCAGGAAGAGGGGTGTTCAGCAGCGGGGTGGGTGTTTTGCCTCTCCTCTGTCAAGCTGTGGGCTTTCTATTTGACAATTGCTGGTCTTCGTTACACCTTTTATCTCATAATTTTAACATTTATTGGTGCAATTATTCAATGTTTACTTTATATTAAGCATATGGATCAAATTTTGATCATTTCTTACAGCAATTAATTCAACTGTGAGACTAGTTTTTTGCTGTCTACTTTAATTTAAATGCTATCGCATGAGCCTGTCTTGGCATTCTGACAAAGTAGTACAATTTAGATAACATTCCATGGTCAAACGAATTTGGGAAATGCTGCCTGAGCTTATATTTTAGCCAGGTAGGATCCCTCAGAACAAGACTATTCTATAGATTCAGACACAGCACTGGCCAGTGTGGCCCTTCAAAACATCATCATCCTTTATAATGAAAATTTGACCTGTAGAAACCATGAAATTTTTACCCTGGGTAACATGCCTGCCTACCCCCAAACCCAGCTTAAAAACAATACCTATAAGTTTATGATTCATTCAGGGGATGATTGCCTACTGAGTCCCTCCTGTGGGCCAGGCACCATGCTACACAATGGTGACAGTCTTACCTTGCATATTTTGAGCTATGTTGTCCAGTGTGGCAGCTATAAGCCACATGTGGCATGGCGCACTTGAAATATAGCAGGTCTGAACTGAGATGTGCTGTACCTGTTAAATACATCAGAATTCAAAGACTTAACAGGGATATAAAATACCTGTTATAATGTATATTTATTATTTACTAGGAACATATAATAATATAATCTAAATAATCTTACATGTTAAAATAATATTGAAATAAATTTATTATTAGAATTAATTTCACTTGCTGATTTTCACTTTTTTTTTTTTTTTTTGTAGAGACAGAGTCTCACTTTATCACCCTCGGTAGAGTGCCGTGGTGTCACACAGCTCACAGCAACCTCCAACTCCTGGGCTTCCATGATTCTCTGGCCTCAGCCTCCGGAGTACCTGGGACTACAGGTGCCCACCACAACGCCCAGCTATTTTTTTTGTTTGTTTTTGCAGTTCGGCCTAGGCTGGGTTTGAACCTGCCACCTTTGGCATATGGGGCCGGCACCCTACTCGCTGAGCCATAGGCACCGCCGAATTTTCACTTTTTTTAATGTGGCCACTAAAAAATTTTAGATTACATATATGTATCACTTCTCAGTCTTTTGACCAAGATCAAGTGTAGATGACATACGAGGCTTGTGTGCTACTTCTATTGGGTAGTACAATAGAAGAAGTACGATCTAGAACATTCATAGATATGTAATTACTTGATTATAGTACAACACAAAAAATGCTCTAATTTGGGCGGCTCCTGTGGCTCAGCGAGCAGGGCGCCGGCCCCATATACCGAAGGTGGCGGGTTCAAGTCCGGCCTCGCCGAACTGCAAAACAAAAATTAGCCGGGCGCTGTGGCGGGCGCCTGTAGTCCCAGCTACTCGGGAGGCTGAGGCAAGAGAATCACTTAAGCCCAAGAGCTGGAGGTTGCTGTGAGCAGTGTGACGCCATGGCACTCTACCCAGGGCGATAAAGTGAGACTCTGTCTCTACAAAAAAAA
>CAUYON010107722.1:0-14454 GCA_963573935.1 Arctocebus calabarensis
GGTGCTGCCCTTAGCATTTATTTATTTATAAATAAGCTCAAGCTCAAGCTGTCACCCTGGATAGAGTGCTGTGGCATCACAGCTCACAGCAACCTCCAATTCCTGGGCTCAAGCGAGTCTCTTGCCTCCACCTCCCAAGTAGCTGGGACTACAGGTGCCCGCCACAACAGACGGCCATTTTTTGGTTGTAGCTATCATTGTTGTTTGGCGGGCCCTGGGGCTGGATTTGAACCCGCCAGCTCAGGTGTACGTGGCTGGCGCCTTAGCCCCTTGAGCCACAGGCGCGAAGCCAGCATTTATTTTTTTAACAGGTGTTATAGTATAAGAAAATTTTATGTGTCAGAAAATAACAATTAGAGTGGCCAGGCATGGTGGCTCATGGTTGTAATCCTAGCACTCTGGGAGGCCGAGGTGGATGGATCATCTGAGCTCAGGAGTTGAGACCAGCCTGAGCCAGGGCAAAACCTTGTGTCTAAAGATAGCCAGGCATTGTAGTGGGTTCCTGTAATCCCAGCTACTTGGGAGACTGAGACAAGAGAATCAATTTAAGACCAAGAGTTTGAGGTTGCTGTGAGCTATGACGCCATGGCTAAAATGTAGCAATAGATGTTGCTCTTCATCTGCTGAAAATGCTTTTGTTGCAAGTTCACCATAAATTCAACAAAACCGATTACCATATTGTAGGATATTATTTTGCATATAGATATCATTATTGCTTTCTAACATATGAGCATAAATAGAAGAATTAAAAACATTTATATAGTCTTGGTGCCTATAGCTCAAGCAGCTAAGGCGCCAGCCACATATATCAGAGCTGTCGAGTTCGAATCCAGCCTGGGCCTGCCAAACAACAGTGACAACTACGACCAAAAAATAGTCAGGTGTTGTGGTGGGCGCCCGTGCTACTTGGGAGACGGAGGTGAGAGAATCGCTTAAGCCCAGCTGTTGGAGGATGCTGTGAGCTTCATAGCATTCTACCCCGGGTGACAACTTGAACCTCTGTCTCAAAAACAAACAAAAAACTCACAACATTTATATAGATACAGAATTAGTAAGTACCACCCATGTATAATGTGCATCTCTATTTTTCCCTCAAAAAATTGGGCAACACATGTACATTATATACTGCAAAATATAGTATATGCTAAAGGTAGGAAGGAAATTTAAAGGCAGGAAATTGATACAAGCTGAAATAATTTGAGTTAAAAGGAACCTTAAGTGTTATCTATTAGTCAGAAAAAGTAGATGAATTACTTGGATTATAGAATTGATGACTTAATGAGACTTGAATACTCTTAAACTGTATCCGCTTGTCATCATGCCCATTTTGTTTCTTTACCAAATATCATCAGTACTTTAGCCAGTTGTAATCAAAACATTGGCTATTTTTTTGTTGCATTTGTCATTGTTGTTTAGCTGGTGTGGGCTGGGTTCAAGCCTACCAGCCTGGGTGTATGTGGCGGACACCATAACCACTGTGCTTTGGGCACCAAGCCTCTGTTTTGTTTCTTTTAAACATATTTATATCTTTTTCTTATTTCTTCCTAACATAGAATAAGGGGTGACCCATCTTTACATGTAAACCTTCTACATCTGGATTCATTCTTTTCCCTTCTTCCTGCTTCCTTATGGCCTTACATTGTGTTTTTCCTTTTTTAATTTTTTTTGAGACAGAGCCTCAAGCTGTCACCCTGGATAGAGTGCAGTGGCATCACAGCTCACAGCAACCTCCAATTCCTGGGCCGAAGTGAGTCTCTTGCCTCTGCCTCCCAAGTAGCTGGGACTACAGGCACCCACCACAACGCCAGGCCGTTTTTTGGTTGCAGCCGTCATTGTTTTGTTTGGCGGGTCCAGGCTGGATTCGAACCTGCCAACTCAGGTGTACGTGGCTGGTGCCTTAGCCTGCTGAGCCACAGGCGCCGAGCCCATTGTGTTTTTCTTAAGGTTTTTAAAAAACACTTTATGTCTGGAGGTGCCTGTGGCTCAAAGGAGTAGGGCGCTGGCCCCATATGCTGGAGGTGGCGGGTTGAAGCCCAACCTCAGCCCAAAACTGCAAAAAAAAAAAACCCCAAAAAACCACTTTATGTCATGGGAAATGGTGGGTCCACAAATAAAATTAGAGAGTGGTATAATGAACCCTTGAGTACCCATTATTGAGCTTTAACAGTTATCTACTTAAAGCCAATCTTGTCTCATATATTTCCTCTTATCCACTCTGCCACTCACATATTTTTTGTACCAAATTGCAGACATTTTACTGGTGATGTTCATTGTATAATTTCTGAAAGACTTTGAAAAGAAAAATAGGCTCGGCACCTGTGGCTCAACGGGCTAAGGCGCCAGCCAGCCATGTACACTTAAGCTGGCAGGTTCGAATCCAGCCCAGGCCCACCAAACAACAATGACGGCTGCAACCAAAAAATGGCCGGATGTTGTGGCGGGTGCCTGTAGTCCCAGCTACTTAGGAGGCAGAGGCAAGAGACTTGCTTGAGCCCAGGAATTGGAGGTTGCTGTGAGCTGTGATGACACGGCACTCTATCCAGGGTGACAGCTTGAGGCTCTATCTCAAAAAATATATATATATATATAAATAAAAAGAAAAATAGCCATAACATCATGCCTGTAATCCTAGCATTCTGGGAGAATGAAGCGGGTAGATTGTCTGAGTTCATGGGTTCAACACCAGTCTAAAGCAAGAATGAGACCCCATCTCTAAAAACTGCCAGGTATTGTGGTGGGCGCCCATAGTCCCAGCTACAGGAGACTGGCTGAGGCAAGAGAATCACTGGAGCCCAGGAATTAGAGGTTGCTGTGAGCTATGACACCACAGGACTCTGAGGGTGACAAAGTGAGACTGTCACAAAAAACAAAAAGCCACAACACTATTACTGCTTCTAAAAAATTCATAATTGTTCTTTAATGTCATCAGATATCCACCCAATATTCATGTTTCCCCAAATGTTTATTTTACAGTTTGTTTGATCTTGAGCTAAATGAAGTCTATAAATTATAATTGGTTGATATGTCACATGCTTCTTATTTATTTTGAGACAGAGTCTCAGTCTGTCGTCCTGTGGTGTCACAGTAACCTGCAACGCTTGGGCTCGAGCCATTCTCTTGCCTCAGCCTCCCAAGTAGCTGGGACTACAGGTGACCACCACAATGCCTGGCTATTTTTTGTTGCAGTTGTCATTGTTGGTTAGCTGGGCCAGGTTTGAACCCACCACCTTCGGTGTAATTGGTTTCAAGGGGACTAACTTTTTTTTTTTTTTTTTTGAGATACAGTCTCACTCACGTGTCTCTTTTAATCCACAAATTTCCCTTTATATCTCTTTTTCTTCCTTTGGGATTTTCTGAGGAAACTGGATCATTTGTTTTATTTTGTGTATTGTATATTATTCTTCACTGTCTCCTAGGGTGTATTACAGTGGCATAATCATAGCTCATTGCAGCCTCAGACTCTCGAGCTCAAACAATCTTCTTGAGTAGTCCCCTCACGTAGCTGGGACTATAGGTGCACACCACCATGCCTGGCTAATTTTTTAAATGTTTTGTGGAAACCAGGTCTTGCTGTGTAGCCCAGGCTGATCTGGAACTCCTGGGCTTAAGCAATTTTCCCATAGTCCTGGGATTAAAGACATGAACTGTCATGCCCATTCAAGGTCATTTGCTTGAATAATTTAATGCAGGTTATTTGCTTTAGAACTTTTCACATTCTAGATTTTGCTGACTGTATCATTATGGTATGTCTTTAACATTCAGTTAGCCCTTTGTATCTGTGGGTTCTGTATTTGTGGATTCAGCAATCCTTGGATCAAAAATACTGAAAAAAGTGTTGCATCTGTACCGAACATGTACTGACATTTTTGGTCATTATTCTCCAAACAAGATAACAGCTATTCACATACCATTTATATTGCATTACTTATTATTATAAGTAATCCAGAGATGAATTAAAGATACACTTTAAGGATGTATGTAGGTTATGTGTAAACACTATGCCATTTTATATTGGGGATTTGAGCATCCTTAGATACCAAAATCCTGGAGGTCCTAAAACCAATCCCCCACCGATATTAAGCTCAGGCTGACTGTGTTCCTCTGTCCTCTGTATTTCTTGCAAATTGGAGCCAAAAGCTTGATTCAGATTTGATTTTGTGGCAAGAATATTTTATTCATAGGTGGTATAATGTTATTCTATCACTATATCAAATATAGTGTTATTCTGTCACTATAAAATATAGTGATATAGATGACTATTTATAAATCATTTATGGTTTTTTGTTGTATTAACAGCCTTTGGTTAATTAGGGGGTGAAAAATAATGATATACATTTTTTTTTATTACTTTCTTCATTTCTCCTGCATCTTTTTCTTCAGTGTCTTTTTTTCTACTACCAGGATGTAAGCATCTAATTTGCCTGAGAAAAAACAGGCAGAGAAACGGCTTTTTAACATTTTATCTACTTTAAAAATATTTTCTCCAATATATTTTCTCCAATTTCAATATCAGGTGTATCCAGATCAAGTAGAATGATATTGAAATATTTCTTTTTTTATTGTTTATAAGATTTCTGGAATTGCCTGTTTTGTAAAATCATTGTGGTCTATGAGTTTATGACAGTTTGAACTTTGTTATTTAATTTAATTCATTGCTTAATTACCGTTTTCCTATGAATGATTATACTGTGGTTAATATGTTATCATGGCAGTATTCCCAGATAGCTTTTTGTTTGTTCTTAATAAACAGTTAAACTATTAACTGTTCACAGTTAATTAATAAAGTTTAATTAATAAACTTAATTAACTGTTTGTTAAAAATAGAAGAGTTTAAATTCCAAATGACTTGACAAAAATTAGACAACTTCAAAATACAAAAAATGACAATTATGTACACACATTTAAAGAATGAAGAAATTGTATTAAAATTGTAATATTCAAGTCTTCAACTACAAGAGGTGCTCAAACAACTTCTATCCATCTTTTGTTATTGGCATATATTGAGTATTATAAATTTAATACATTTTTTCTTTCTTAAAATGTGTATAAATGTTTGGTAACCTATGTGTATTTCAATGAATATACATGTAAGATTCGACTTTCATTAATTAGGACTGTTACATAAGCAGAAAGGCATTGTAACCTAATTTATAGTTTACCTGGTAAATGTTTGTACGCTAACATATACATGTAGCATTCTATGAATCTTTTAAAATTTATTTGGTTAGCTTTAGTCTTCTCTTAGATTTAAAAAGCATGTTAATTGTCAAATATCAGGATTCAAAAGAAGCATCTGGAGAATACAAAGATAGAAAAACTGCTTAGCTACTTTCCATAACAGTAAGGCTTACTTTTAATTAACTTTTATGGAGACAAAAGCAAAAGTAAGTATTTCAGAGCATACTATGATCCATCAAATGTTAAGGAAGAAAGGTAAGAAATATTTTTTAAATGAAACTTCTCTGTTTAGTCCAAATCATCAGGTCATTTTTTTATCTCAGCAAATTAGACAGTCAGATCTCTGATATAACAGACCAATAAGGAGCAGCTAAGTGTTATGAGCAACCAACCTTTTCTAAGAACTACAATATTCTCATTTATATGTTTGAAAATAGGTTTAAAATCACATTTTCTTAACACCTTCTGATAACATAAACATAAATCATCTTTAATCCAAACTGTGCAATCTAATTCAAGATATCACTCAAGATTGCATGCATTTTTTTTTTTTACTAGAACCAACTGGCTAGAGAGAAAAATATTAGTTAAAATTTTTATTTAAAAGATAACAAAGTTCCTTTTTCACTTTCATATTTAACATTTCCTACATACTTATATAATTCCATAGGTAAATTAGACGTCTGCACACCAACTACAAACCAGACAAGGAAAACAAAATTGCTCTATTTCCTTGTAACATTGTTGTGAACCGTGGAATCTATAGTTATCAAAAGAAACATTTTGAGTGAAAAAGAAAGTGAGCATTGTTGAAATTGGACGTTCTCAAACACATAAATGGATGATACCCAAACAATCTATTTTTTAAATGGGGTTATTAAGATGAAATTCACATATCATACAATTTGCCTATTTAAGTATACAATTCAATGTGTTTTTAATTTTTTTAATTTCAAAAAATTTAAGGGGTACAAAGATTTTTTTGTGACTTGGATGAATTGATTAATTACAATATGCTGAACTAAGGTGTTTGAGTGTATTCATCACCGGAATCATGTATGTTGCATCCAACAGGCATGTTTTTATTCCTCACCTTCCTACTCACCCTTTATTAAATTCCAATGTCCATTGCAACTCTTTATGACAATACATATTCTGCATTTAGTTCCCACTTGTAAGTGAGAGTATGTGGTATCTATTTCTCCTTCCTTTCCAAGTTGCTACAAAGGCATTACTTTATTCTCTTTTAGGGATAAGTAGTACTCTACAGTATATTTATGTGCACACCACATTAAGTTTATCCACTCATCAGTGGATGGCCACTTAGGTTGGTTCTATATCTTTGCAATCACAAATTGTGTTACAATAAACACTCAGGTGCAGTTGTATTTTTGATATAGTAACATATTTTCTTTGAGTAAATACCCAGTAGCTGGATTGCGGGACTGAATGGCAGGTCTATGTTTTGAGGAATCTCCGTACTGCTTTCCGTGGAGGTTGTACCAGTTTGCATTCCCATAAGCAGTGTACATGTGTAAATGTTACCTTCTCACCACATCTACACAAATATCTATTAATTTTTGACTTTTTTTTTTGAGACAGAATCTTACTATGTAGCCCTGGGTAGAGTGCTGTGGCATCACAGCTCACAGCAACCTCAAACTTTTGGGTTTAAGTGATTCTCTTGCCTCAGCCTCCCAAGTACCTGGGACTACAGGCGCCCACTACAACACCTGGCTATTTTTTGGTTGTAATTGTCATTATTATTTAGCAGGCCTGGGCCAGGCTTGAACCCACCAGCCTTGGTGTATGCGGCCAGCATTTTACTCAATGAGCTACGGACACTGACCAAATTTTTTTACTTTGTAATAAGAGCTATTCTTACAGGGGTAAGGTGATATTTTATTGTGGTTTTTATCTTGCATTTCCCTGATACTGAGTGAAGTTGCATATTTTTATATGTTTCTTACCCTTTTTTTCTATCTCCTTTTGAGAAAAAAAATTATTCATTACTTTGCTTACTTATTGAGAGAGTTATTTAATTTTTTCTTGCCAATTTGACTCTTTTGTAGATTCTGAATATTAGCCCTTTGGAAAATATATGGTTTAAAAATATTTCTTCCACTCTGTGGATTATTTCCTCTATTGTGTAGAAACTTTTAACTTTAATTCTCATTTGTTTTTTCTTACCTGTTGCTGTATTTGGTTCGGTTATCTTAATCACAGATTCTTTTTTTATAACTCATGAAATCTTTGCCCCCTTGGAAAATGTTTGCAAATTTTTTTCCTGCCTTTTCTTCTGGAATTTTTATGGTTATAAATTGTACACTTAAGTCTTTATTCCATCCAGATTTAATTATTATATATAGTAAGAAATAAGGATCTAATATAATTCTTCTGCATGTGATGATCCAGTTTTCCCAGGACCATTTATTCAACAGGGTATCCTTTGCCCAGTGTATGTTTTGTCTGCTTTCTCAATAATAAGTTGGTCATAGCTACATGTAGTTCTTGTTGTTGTCATTGTTGTTTTTTGTTTTGAACAGCAGGGAAAGCTTTTTATTATGTTTCTTTGGTCTGTGTGTCTACCTTTATACCAGTATATGCTGTTTTGGTAACTATAGCCATGTAGTATACTCTGAAGTCCGGTAATGTGATGCCTCCTGATTTGTTCTTTTTGCTTAGGACAGGTTCTTTTCTGCTTCCATTATGATTATATCTATGTTTGTGAAAAATGACTTTGGTATTTTAAGGTATAAATCTCTTTGGGCAGTGTGACAAAGTTAACACTTTTGTGTTAACAAAAGTTAACACTCTTGATTCATCCAATCCTCTTTCACCAGTGTTTTGTAGTTCTCCTTCCAAAAGCATATTTATACACTTATAATAGTCAAGTTGAAAATCAAAAATTCAGTACCATTTTTAGTAGCTACAAAGAAAATAAAATATCTACAACTATGGTTAACCAAGGAGGTGAAGATCTGTAGAAGAAATATACTTATTTTTAAGCGGATACTTAAAAATGTCATTCTCTATATAAACTTGCTCAGCTAATTAAAGGAATACTTTACATTTATGTATCTTAGTGGGCTTATCAAAAAACAGAACTTTTCAAAATGATGCCTTCAGAATTAGAAATATACAAAATAATTTTAATTAATGCGTTGTCTTTTACTAACACGTGTCTTAAACATTTTAAGTCAAAATCTATCTCTTCCATGATTTCTGGAACAAAATCTTGAGTCTCATTACATATCTATTAAGGAACTTAGATTAAAATCTCTTTTTTTAAGGGAAAACAAAATATGTGTTCCATATTAGTAAGCATCAATGATGCCCATATGTCTAATGATTTCTCTACATATGGTTAAGAATAAATCACAGGCTTCTAGATCTTCGAAAATTAGTTTTCTGCTCTACTTATATCAAAATCCCATTTGGCATTTTGGGCATTTGTTTTCATGCATCAAAACATTTATAAAGCAATATGGCATAGTAGAAATAGCAACAAACAGGAGAAACAGGAGACATGCTGCTTGGTTTGGAGCTGTCACTGCTCACAATGGACTGTGGATAGGTGCTTAACCTCCCGGAAGAGGCCACCTTACAGCAGAGCACTGACTGACAGAGAGAAGACGATCAAGATCTGTGTAAACAGCTGATGAATGATCCACTTTGCCTTCTGTTCCCTCCAATGCTGCATGCCTAGGATTTATAGGATGTATACCCTTTATGCCTCATGGACTTCTTAATGTCCTGCTGCTTTTAAATTTATATTTCCAATCCTCAGGTCACAATTTTATGAGCATAGGATATTGGGGTCAAATGAGGTTATTAATCATGTTAAGATATTATTTCAAACTTGTGTCTTGTATACAACGTAGAATATGTTAGCATGATAGTGCTATACTACAAAATTTTGGGTACTTAAAGCTAAATTTGTACATAAGCTGTCTGGGGTTTAAAGAAAATCTTTCTTCCTATAATTCAGAAATCCCAGAAGGAACTTTATCTTTGTCCTCCATATTGCAATTTATTTAACTAAATTGCTCTATCTTTGTTTCCTCTTGTTAATCTTTAATCCTTCAATATTGGAATGTTTGAGTACTGTCTTTGAATACACCATCACTTTCCTCAGGAAAGCATTTTTTTTTTTTTTTTTTGAGACAGAGCCTCAAGCTGTCACCCTGGATAGAGTGATGTGGTATCACAGCTCACGGCAACCCCCAATTCCTGGGCTCAAGCGAGTCTCTTGCCTCCGCCTCCCAAGTAGCTGGGACTACAGGCGCCGCCACAACACTGGCCATTTTTTGGTTGCAGCCCTCATTGTTGTTTGGCGGGTTCGGGCTGGATTTGAACCCGTCAGCTCAGGTGTACGTGGCTGGCACCTTAGCCCGCTGAGCCACAGGCGCCGAGCCAGGAAAACATTTTTTAAGGAAAAATGACTTATTTACTGAAGGGAAATATTTCCCTTTTACCCATCAAACATTTATTTTAGAAAACTAGCAGAAGAATGCTAAGAAGATAAATAAAGGCATAATATAATTTTACTTAGTGCCTATTTTAAACTTCTATCATTTTTTTAAAACAACTTAAATGTCTTAACATTCAGGTTCTCTTATACATAGAAAGAAAATCTAACGATATTTTATGTTTCCAAAATACTAATTAAAATTTGTATTTTTACTTTTTTTCCAGTTGTCAGAGTCATGGAGTTTGATGACCCAGTTTTGTTTTGCTTTTCAGAAAACTCATAAGCTTTGACTTTTGGGTAGTTAATAGATTATAGTAGAAAACACATTTATATAATTGTATGATAACATCGCAGTTTGTAAATAAATTAAGATAAAAATGTGGATATAATCATAATAACAGATGCATACATAACATTAAAGTCATAATTTTATCTATATTGTAAAATGCGAAATAACTATATTTATCAAAACATTGCTGTTTCAAGAACATTCATGCAATTCAAGATTTTTTGCTCTATTAACTGTATGGGAATTTATCTCAAATAACAAAGCAGAAATTATATAATTGACATAATAATTTGGATTAAGTCAAGTACCTGGCAGAGGGTGTCAGATAGTAGTGAAAACCTTTTTCTAAAAATAGAATAACTCATTCAGTATTACTTTTAATAATCCCCTCTTAAGTCTCATACATGGTTATGAACTATGGAAATAATGTGATAAATAATAATAGAACTTTTGCTCTCAAAAGACTAAAGGAAAATAAAATAATGAACAAAAGCCTCATGCCCTCTCTGAAGTTATAATCAGCATTTTCTATATAATTAATCATTTTTACATTTTTTATTCTGAACACTTCCCACAAATAGGTTAGAATTTTGCTGAAAATACACTGTGGCAATGAAACTACTTATTACTTATATAAGCTAACTGTGCTATGATCAATTTTAGTACATTACTTACATACTTTCAATGTTGTGTTTGAATTGAAATATGCCAATATATTTGGAATTTGTTAAATTAGAAAAAAAGTATACATGCATACAAATGAACTTGACTATCTATTATTAACTTACTGGAATTTGATATAAGGCAGACATATTTTTTACCCTAGTCAAAAAATGTTATTTACTGAATTAATGAATCTTTTTGTTATTATATATCATATTGCCTATCATAAAGAATAATGTGAAGTTTGATATGAAATGCAATTTTGTTTCCATTGTGAATTTATTTTGAATGAATTTTGGAAAATAACTGTAAACTGGGATGACATTTCTATCATTTTCCATTAAATTATTTTTATTTTTAAAATGATGCTGGAACAAGTAGTTAGCCACATGTAGAAAAATGATACTGGATCCACATTCTTCACCACTTCTAAAAATTAACTCTTGTTTGGTAAAAGATTCAAATTTAAAGCGACTTGAATAGAAATTTCTCTGAAGATGACCGACGAATGGCCAACAAACATATGAAAAAAATGCTCATCCTCTTTAGTCATCAGAGAAATGCAAATCAAAACCACTCTGAGATATCACCTACCTCCAGGAAGATTAGCTTACATAAAAGTCCAAATCTGCAAATGCTGGTGTGGATGTGGAGAGGAGAGAACACTTCTACACTGCTAGTGGGAGGGTAAACTAATACAACAATTATGGATATAAGTGTGGAGAATTCTTAAAGATCTAAATGTTGACCTTCCATTTGATCCTGCAGTTCCATTACTAAGAATCTATGCAGAAGAACAAAAATCATTTTACCACAAAGACATTTGCACCAGAACAGAATGTTTACTGTAACTCAATTCATAATTGTCAAGTTGTAGAAGCAACTCAAATGTCCATCAACCCATGCATAGATTAACAAATTGTGGTAACCATGGTGTATGGATACTATTCAGCCATAAGAAAAGATGGAGACTTTATACCTTTTATGTTTACCTGGATGGAGCTGAAACGAATTATTCTCTTAGTACAGTATCTCAAGAATGGAAAAAAAATCCAATTCTCAATGGCAATACAAAGCCAATATATAAACAATTACATGCCCACACAAATGATAAAGCACAAATATTGTCTAGCAAGAGGAGGGGAGAGGAGAGAATGGCAAGGGAGGGTTATTGGTGGGATCTCACGTAATGTTCATAATCTAAGGGTGTTTACCATACCCCCTGGGTGAAGGTCTTTTCTACAACTTGAACCTTACCTTGGAAGTGAAAACAATGTAACCTAAATATTCGTACTTCATATTAATTTGAGATACATTTTTAAAAGACATGAAATGATAAAAATAGTAGAAGAAAATGTGGGGAAAACACTTATTGATATCAGGTTGGGAAATAATTTTATGAAGAAGACCACCTTGGCAATTACCGTAACACCAAATGTAAATCAATGGGATGTGATCAAGCTAAAAAACATCTGCACAGCTATGGGTACAAAACTAAAGCAGACAGTCACCTTGAGAATGGGAGAAGACACTTGCCTGATAAAAATCTAACAAAGGACTAATAACTAGAGTCTACAGACAACTAATCAACAAGAAAAAAGCAAACCTTACCATTTACAACTGGGTAAGAGACGTGAGCAGAACCTCTAAAGAAGACAGATGAATGACCAACAAACACAAGCAAAAATGCTTATCATTGGATTTGCCAGAGGGGCAGTTCGTATTACATGCCTATTTCACCTCTGTCAGCTGCTGACATTCACAAAAAGCTTCAGAAGCTAGAGTAGGCGCCCTAAAGACCTCAAAGAGAGCTCCTTAACCTGGCTGTTAAGGTCTTCGATAATAAAGAAGAGGAAAGAAAAGAAGAAAAAGGCAAAGGACAGACGTAATCGGGCCCAAACCATTTCAGCACAACCCCTTTGCCCTCCATGGCAGAGAGCCTTTCTGCCCCATCAGCAGCCAAGCTCAAGGGATTCCAGTCCTGGATTCACTTATTGCGATGTAGGCCCACAGACCCTCTAGACTCAAGGTGACCACCAATGGCACGGCGACATACTTCTCTTGCTACTGGGTGGGGGAAACTGAACTCCAGATTACTTGCCACACCCAATTTGTAAGAAATGGTGGATTTTCTGTAAGATAAAGCAGTTGAGATTCTGAAGGCCCAAGGGCAGACTTCATGATGCCAAAAATTTACCATTTCTCTTGACTTCCCCAAGCCATGAGTCCCCTCTTTTAAAATCCCAGGATCTCAATTAGTCAAAAAGATAGATTTGAGAAAATTTCTAGTGTTCTCCTGACAAGTTATCTTTAATATTAAAAATTCTTCTCTTCCTTGGCAAAAATTAAAAGAAAATGCTTATCATCCCTAGTCAACAGAGAAATGCAAATCAAATCCACCTTGAGATATCACTTAACTCAGTAAGAATAACCCACATCACAAAGTTCCAAAGCTCCTGATGTTGGTGTGGATGTGGAGAAAAGGGAACACTCATACACTGCTGGTGGGACTGCAAACTAATACAGCCCTATGAAAAAGAAGTATGGAGAATCTTCAAAGAGCTAAGAGTAGACCTCCCATTTGATCTTGCAATTTCTAGGAATCTAAAAAATTAGATAAAAAATTATTTTACTATAAATACATTTGAACTAGAATTTTCATTACAGCTTAATTCATAATCACTAAGACATGGAATCAACCCAAGTGCCTGCCATGAATGGATTAATAAACTGCAGTACATGTATACCACAGAATACTATTCAGCCATAAAAAGATGGAGACTTTACATCTTTGTGTTTCCTAGATGGAGTTGAAGAACATTCTTCTTAGTAAAGTGTCCCAAAATTAGAAAAGCAAATAATCCAATTCACTCAATACTAACATGAGACCAATAGATAAACAACTACACGCCCTTGCAAGAAAAAAGCTGAATTAAATTCAAGTGGGGAGAGGATAGTGGAGAGAAAAATGGGGGCGGGGGAGATGGAGGATTGAAATGCTCTTACCTACTGAGAACAATGGAGGGGTGTACAGCACAACCCTCTGGGTGAAGGGCTCAACTATCACTTGAACTTTACCTAGCAAATGCAAACAATGTAACCTAATCATTTGTAGCTTCACATTAATCTGAAATTAAACAAACAACAACAAAAAAGAAATGGAGAAAAAGAAAAACATAAGAAAAAAGTATGTACTGATCCTTGAGTAGATCAATATTCACCCTCCGAAAAAAATTAAATTAAAAGTTATCACATGATAGATCCAAGTAAGAAAGCTTAATTTGAAACAGATTTTTGACTTGCATGATGGTCCCATAGCAAGAATCATAAGTATAATGCTAAGGCATAGTATAGTATTGTGGTTTTTACTCTCAATGTAACAAGATTAAAAAAAAAATTAGCAGAGGAACGAAAACAAGAGTGGAAGAATCCACCTTTAGTCCAATAAAATGCAAAATATTCCAGTTGCTTATGGATGGTAACCATTTATATATCTGAATATAGGGATTATTCTTAAAATAATTAAACCTGAGAGCGTATTGGCAACAAAAGGGTAAGTGATCCCATCTCAGGGTGGGAAAAGGACTTAAAGAGAAACTTCTCTAAAGACGACAGGCGCACGGCCTACAGACACATGAAGAAATGCTCATCATCCTTAATGATCAGAGAAATGCAAATCAAAACTACTTTGAGATATCATCTAACCCCGGTAAGATTAGCCCACATAACAAAATCCCAAAACCAGAGATGTTGGCGTGGATGTGGAGAAAGGGGAACACTTCTACACTGTTGGTGGGAATGCAAACTAGTACATTCCTTTTGGAAAGATATTTGGAGAATACTTAGAGAT
>CAUYON010107723.1:0-13171 GCA_963573935.1 Arctocebus calabarensis
CAGCTACTAGGGAGGCTGAGGCAAGAGAATCGCTTAAGCCCAAGAGCTGGAGGTTGCTGTGAGCAGTGTGACGCCACGGCACTCTACCCAGGGTGATAAAGTGAGACTCTGTCTCTACAAAAAAAAAAAAAAAAAAAAAAAAAAAAGAATTGAATAGATAGTCTTAGGTTATGTGGGGCAACTATTTATCTACAGAAAAAATCAAAGTAGTTAGCCATTATCATCTGTCTCCCTGATTTGGCCCATGGCTCTTTCTATCATATTACTATTTGTAGTGCCAAAAGATTATATATTCTAGCTCACTGGTTTATTATGATTTAGATGGCCCTCTAAAAGGCAAAATTATTTAAAACACATAATAAATTATTTTATTAATATCTATAATGTTTACCAAATTTCCTTTATAAAGAAGATCCGTTCCAGATAATAGGGACTGAGCACAATATTTCTTGCTTTTCTCTTTTAAAAATCTATTAAAGTAGCCAACATGAATAAAAAGAAGTGATCCTGGGGGGTTGGGGAAGCATAGAAAGGGGATATAGTATATCTATAAAACACGATCAGGGCTTAGCGCCTATGGCTCAAGCGGTTAAGGTGCCAGCCACATACACTTGAGATGGCGGGTTTGAATCCAGCCCGGGCCCACCAAACATCAATGACGGCTACAACCAAAAAAAAATCTGGGTGTTGTGGCAGGTGCCTGTAGTCCCAGATGCTTGGGAGGGGACGCAGGAGAATTGCTTGAGCCCAGGAGTTGGAGGTTGCTGTGAGCTGTGATGCCAAAGCACTCTACCCAGGTCTATAGATCGAGGCTCTGTCTCAAAACAAAACAAAACAAACAATAAAACCACAATCAGGCTGATAACAAAAAGGAAACCAAGAATAGAATACAATTTAGGAATACGTTTGCCAAATTAGCTTTATTGGAAAAGGATATATAATGTAATGAACACAGCTAATGACCAAAATGGTGATCTATAGGATAAAGTGGAAGTACCCTATAATCTAGAACAAAAATAAATACATACAAGTTCAGTGAGAAGTTAAAAAGTCATGGGACTCAGGACTAGTAGTTCTAGAAAGAGAATAGAAGTAATACAATGAAGAAACTAATAAAATATAATTTTTTCTTTTTTTTTAAGAGACAGAGTCTTACTTTATCACCGTTGGTAGAGTGCTGTGACATCACAGATCACAGCGACCTCCGACTCCTGAGCTTAGACGATTCTCTTGCCTCACCCTCCCGAGTAGCTGGGACTACAGGCGCCTGCCACAACCCCCAGCTATATTTTGTTACAGTTTGGCCAGAGCTGGGTTTGAACCTTCCACCCTTGGTATATGGGGCCTTCACCCTATCCACTGAACTTGATAAAAATCCACAGGTCTGAAATTGCTTACCAAAAAGAAATAGTGAAAAAAGATACATTTTGGTAGAAGTTTTAAAAATTAGATTTACTTATTTGAGTAAATAATATGTTCATAAATAATAGTATAAAATCTTTGTCTAGTTTTCGGGTTTAAGGCAATGCTGGTCACATACAAGTTAGGAATGTGTATTTTTTTCAATTTTTGAATAGTGTGCAAGAAATTGGTATTATTTCTTTTATTAGTTAATGATTAGTAAAATTCACCAGTGAAGCCATCTGGATGAGGATTTTTCTTTATAAGGATTTTTTGTTTTGTTTTGTTTTGTTCAGCAGGGCTGGGTTCCAATCCACCACTCTGTGGTGCACAGGGCCAGCGCTCTAACCACTGAGCTAGTGGTGCCCAGTCAGTCTAGGAATTTTTTTTAAACAATTTCAGTTTCTTTAATGCATATAGAGGTAGTCAGGTTATCCCTTTCTTCTTGAGCAAACTTGGTCATTTGTGTCCATCAAGGAATATATTCATTTTGAATTGTCAGATTTAAAGACTAACATTATTTGTAACATTTCCTTATTATTTGAACAGCTGTAGAGTCTGTCTCATTTCTGTTACATTGGTAACTTGTATGTTCCCTTTTTCCTAATCTGTAGGATAAATCTTACTGATTTTACTGATTTTTCTCAAAGTTTTATTGAGTCTCCCTAATGTTTCTCTAGCTTTAATTTTATTAACTTCCACTTTGAACATCATTTATTTTTATCTATTTACTTTGACTTGTTTCTTAGGGTGGAAGCTTCAGGTCATTTATTTGATGCCTTCTCTTACAAAGATGTTTAGTGCTATAAATTTCCCCTTAAGTACTACTTTAGCAGACCTCACAAATTCTGACATGTAATGATTTCCTTTTCTTCAAAATACTTTCTAGTTTCTCTTTTTGTTTCTGTGATCTATGCCTTACTTAGAAGTATGTTATTTTGTTCTCAGTGTTTGCCAGTTTTCCACGAACCTTTTTGTTACTGATTTCTAATTAATTTCATTGTAGTCAAAAACATAACCATATATCCCTTGAATCCTTTGGAATTTATTGAGACCTGTTTTATTGCTGAGAATATGGTTTATCTTGATAAATGTTCCATGTGCAGTTGAATGTATGTTTCAATTTTGTTGGATGGCATGTTCCATAAAAGTCAATTATAGCACAGATTAGGCCATTAGTGAACTTATTCTACTTCTTGCATTTTGGGTCTCTTTTTTTCTACTAATATTTTTGCATTGCCAGGAATAGTAACATATCTTGGTAGGCTAATTTTCCTTTTTGTTTTAGTCTTAATATTCATTAGTGGTTCTGTTGCCACAGTTACCTCTGTTGTTTCTTAGTTGGCCAATGTTAATCTGATAATAGTTTTCTCAAAAATAGTTCATAGGAACAATAAACTCTTATAGTTCTTGGATGTTGCTAACCTTTATGCTTGAAGAACAGTGTGAATGGGTATAAAATCATGTGTCAAACTTCCTTTCCTTGAGGTTCTTCGTAGACCTAAGAAGTAGTTCTACTGTCTTCTGGAATTGAATGTACAAAAATAGGAGGCTTGTCAATTTGTTTTCCCCCATTATAAGTGACTTAATCTTTCCTCCTGACCAACCAAAGGATTATTTATTTCTGAAGTTCTATAACTGTTTTATTTCTCAGTGTTGATATTTCAGGGTCTTAATTCCCTATTATCTTCACACTTCCCTGGTATAATCTAGGGAAATGTGGCCCAATTCAGCATATATGTTTAATTTTTATTGCAATATGTTTTCTTAAATTACTTAGTGACATATTTAGTGTCCTCACATTTAAAATATTTATCTTTAATTTTGCTTGTTTTGAACAACCAGCTTAATTGGCACAGTAAAGGAGAAAAGGAATAATGCATAATCTTAACATGATCACTTTTCAATGGAATGTCATATAAAACGCACTTTCAAAAAATAACTTCTTGTATAAAATCCCAAATTGTGCTCAGTCTTTAGAAACACAGTATGTTATGTTACTTTTATTAACATTAGATAGGAGTATCAAAATTTAAGATACTCAATGTTATAAAGTTACATTCTTACCTTTTTTAGGTGGGGGCAGTGTTTCACTCTGTCACCTGGGCTGGAGTACTGTGGTCTTGGCCTATTTCACAGCAACCTCAAATTTCTGAACTCTAACAATACTCCTGTCTCAGCCTCCAGAGTAGCTTAGACTCCAGGGGCTCACCCCCACACCCAGCTACTTTTTCTATTTTTAGTAGAGACAGAGTCTTGCTTGCTCAGGCCAGTTTTGAACTGATCTCAAGTGATCCTCCCACCTTGGCCTCCTAGAGTGTTATTGATGTGAGCCACCATGCCTGGCTTAAATTCTTATTCCTTTCATTGACAATTAGTCACTGTATTTCTTAGGATATACTCTACTGTTCTTGAGCGTATTAGGCAAGTTATAGCCTTTCCATCTCTCTGTTAAGATTTCTTTTCTCCTAAATGTCCATGCACATACACACTCCTTCACCTGAAGAAATGGTTATCAGTCAGTCCTGTTCTCTCTTTTGTATAGTCTAATAATATTTTATTATTTAATATTTTTATGTATTTGTCCGTGTCCCTATCTTGTTAAGTAACAGTCAAAGGGAGTTCAAATTGATAGTACTAAAATCAATCAATTGATGGCAGATAGAGAAAGAATAGGTGGTGACAAAAATCTTCCAGTAAGTAGGACTAGGGTCTTTTGGATTTACATTTTCTGACCAAGAGTAACTTTCTCCAATGTCTTTCTTGTGTCTTTATTAATTTTACATTTTTCTCTTCTATTAGAAGTAATTCTTCTGTTTTAAGTGTGTTTACTAATATCAAAACACATGACTTAAGTGTTAATCTCTTCGAGTTAAGATGTTATCTCAGAATAACAAATATGCCTCACTTCTAGCATATTCTGTATGATCACATTATGAGTATATATTAGAACTTAATGAGGACTGAAACATTAACAAAAAATTTTAAGTAATATTGCATTTATTTGAATATGTTTTGATGGTTGTCTGTAAATGCAGTGCAGCTGTTATTCTGAGTGATAGTAAAATGAATAAGGAATACTTACTGAAACTTTGTATGATATTTTAATTATTTATTACATACCATGTTTATTAAAATAATTCTTTTCCCTTTCTCCATTCATCCTATTTCTAGTATTTAGATTATGTAGCAGAAGGTTGAAGTTTGGTGAGAAATTTTAACATTTGGGTCTTGATCTCTTACAAATTTTTTTTTTTTTTTTTGAGACAGAGCCTTAAGCTGTCATCATGTAAATAGGGCTGTGGCATAACAGCTCACAGCAACCTCAAATTCCTGGGCTCAAGTGAGTCTCTTGCCTCCACCTCCCAAGTAGCTGGGACTACAGGCGCCACAACGCCCAGCCACTTTTTTTTTTTTTTTTTTGGTTGCAACCTTAATTGTTGTTTGGCAGGCCCAGGCTGGATTCGAACCCTCCAGCTCAGGTGTACGTGGCTGGCGCCTTAGCCCTTTGAGCCACAGGCGCCGAGCCAGTCTCTTACAAATGTTAACAGTCCTAATAGATTTTTGATTGATTGAGGAAGAGCAATTCATCCAAAATAGTCAGTAGCAGAGTTAATTGGGATGTGGTTCTCTTGATACTATTTTTTTTTTTTTTTCAATCTCAGTTTAGTTCTTGGAAAGTATAACTCTGGTTCCTGGAAAGTATAACTTAAAACAAAAACAAACAACAAAGCCAACACCTGTTCTGGAGAGTTAATGCTACTCCTGAATAGCTGCCCGGTCTTTTTTTCCCTTTGACTAAAGAATCTTGCCCTAACTCAAAACTGAAAATCAAATCTTTTTCATGTAACAATTACTTTTCCAAAAATTACTTTTATTTCTTTGCCTTTTCTTTCTTTCTTTTTTTCTTGTAAGTAGATGGGATGTTTTACCCATTTCTTTATTTAACATGAACACTCCTGGAGTAGCTATTACTCTTTGGCAGTAATACTGCCATTCGCTTCCAGTCTAAGTAGTGCCAGGATCACTGACAGCACATAGGATGTGGAGAAAAGACAGAAGGAAATGTATAGTTTCTCTGACTTAACCGTTAGTCTACTCTGTCGAAGTATAAAAACTATGGTTTTTTTTCCATAAATATTTTCTACTTCAAGAATTAGCTATAAACAAAAGAAAACATTAAACTTAATTGCAGTAGTCATTTTGTTTCAAACTATGAACCTGATATTTTTAGGGCCTTCTGGGATCTCTGGTGGTTTTGTGAAATCTTGGGAGAACTTACAATTTCTTCATAAAATGAGATAAAGAGAGAAATATGCAACAAAATCTTGTCTTCAAGGCTGGAGTACAGAACAATTCACAGAGGTCCTTTTGTTGTACTGGGCTTTGAAGAAATGTTGCAGTAATTATAGTTATATCAACAAGTAGAGTTACAGTAATTAGGTTTTAGGTAATTACAGTGCAGCTTATGTGTAACAGCTTTACTATTTCTTTTTTTAATAGTGGTATTCTTTGGGGGTTTTGACATTCAAGAATTTTTGTATTGCTTTTCAATTTGCTTTCAGCTTTTCAGCCTAGTGTTTCTGAAAAAAATAATTTTGCCTTTGACATTATTTCATCTTTAGAATTGTCTTTCCTGCTAATTATTTGATGCTTTGTTAAAGTAAGATTAAGATTGTTTGAAGTAGAGACTTACTCAAAAGTTATACTGAATTAACCTAAAGTTGCTGATTATATTTGCTGAAATTGAAAGCATCTAATTTTAATTCATAGCCATTTGATTTCACCATATTTTAAAAATCTGACAGCTTAAGAAAGCAATCTGCCAAAGCAGAGCACAGAACAATTTATAGACAAAGTTAAGCACTTGAAAGCTAAATGCCAATGATTTGCAATGATCAGCCTACGTTTATACACAAAAGCTCAGCAACATTGATTTTAGTTTTTAGTCAGAATGGCTCTACAATAAAGCAAGCCATGTCTTGATTTCTAGGTTGCAGTTTAGTTTGTGGCTAAAACCACTCATTGAAAAGGTTAGAGTTGAAACCACTGCAGAAGGTAAATCACAATAAATGCCATACTACTAATGTTTTTCTGGCATAGAAGAGTTTTGATATTTTAATCTTTTTTTTTTTTTAAACAAGTGAACAGTTTATTAAGAATTAAACAAAGGTATGATGTGATACAGTACAAGCAAGACACTCAAGATAGGTATAATAGTACTACTCACGCAAAAAACTTAAATTTCACCTCAAAAAAAAAATCACAAGACAACAGAGAAAGCAATTTCACTGTTGTAAAATAAGATATTTCATGCAAAGTATTAATTCTGTCCCCCTCTATCCCCCCAAAGCCCAACCTCCCAACAAACAAAAAACTATCTGGGAATACTGCTATGCTAACATATTAAACCACAGTATAATCATTCATAGAAAAACAGTAATTAAGCAATGAATTAAATTAAATAAACTTTAAATATCATAAACTCATAGACCACAATGATTTAAATATCATAAACTCATAGACCACAATGATTTTATAAAACAAGCAATTCCAGAAATCTAATAAACAATAAAAAAAGAAATATTTCAATATCATTCTACTTGATCTGGATATGTTAATCTTTTATTTTGCTCAGAGTAGTAGATTTTGGTGAAATGTGTTCTATGTTTATGCCATGCTCTTCAAATAAAATAGAGCCTTTGTAAATAGAGGTTTCTCCATCAGAATAGTATATTCTCACAGGTTACTATTTTTTTTTTAATTCAGTCTCTTCTATCCCACAAAAGGAAAGGAAAGAGAAAAGTTTAGGTCTAAGAAAGTTGGAAGTACCTATCATATTTATTTAAACTATCATTAATTTTTGAACTAGATAACGTAATGTGGCAATTCCACTGTTCTGTAACATTTTAATTTGAGAAACCTAGTCTGGTTTTAAAAGTGAGAACTTTAAAAGTTATTTGGTTTTGGAAAAGTAGTATCAAGAATCTGGTTCTATTTACTGAGTTTTTGAGTTGATAAACATTTAAAATTTGGTTACCATACTAATCTTTATTGCCACAGAAAGTTTTAAATTTCAGTAAGAATAATAAGCATTTAAAATACTGTGTTTCTCTACTGTTTTACTGTAAAGAGTGATTGAATAAAGCATGTCAGTTGATGAAACAAAAGTATGGGGACTTCTCACTATTAATAAGCCCTTTCCTCTTCTGGCATACTTCAAAAATCCCTTGGTGAGGTTTAGCCATTTTATTACAATGGAACAACTTTCTTCCATAGAAAAGCAGTGCTATGAAGGAGAGAAAGGGATAGTCTTTTCTCCTTCCAGTTCTTTTTAAAGCCTGGATACGTCTTTTTATCTTCAGCTGCATTCAACAAATTAAAATTTTTGTCAGAAGATTTTGAAGTTTACAGTTAGACATGATTGCTGCTTGCAGGAAAATTTCCACCTTTATCAGCCTTGCTGTGGCAATGGCTGTGGATATGGAATAGGGATAAAAAATTGATCCTATTCTTTTCCATTTTGCAAGGATGTAAGTAAATGGACATATCCATATCCTATCCTATATTCTTGGTGGAAATAAAATTGATATAGCCTTGTGGTACTATTTATCAAAATATAAAATTTCTGTATCCTCTGAGACATAAGAAATATTTTCACCTCTGTACAAACATGTATGTATAAGGGTGTTCATTGCAGAATTCCTTCTTAAAAATTAGAAACAAATTTCACCAGTTGGCAATGATTAGATGGGTATGTACATATCATGGAATACTTTACAATGATTAAATAGAATTATGTATATCTGTATTCGCTCACAGGAAAATATTTCTATGACTTATGGGGGGAGCAAGCATACAGAGTGATCCCACTGATATAAAAATATATAAACATGAAAAATCTCTGTATTTGTATATGTGTAAATAAAAGCTTAGAGAAAGTAGGTATATATTAGACTATATGTCAAAGTTATGTGAAGAAAAGAGCAAGGTACATTCATCTATTTTGTAATTTAAAAATTTGGTGGCTAGGTGCAGTGGCTCACATCTGTAATGCTAGCATTTTGGGAGGCTGAGATGGGAGGATCTCTTGAGGCCAGGAGTTTGAGACCAGCCTGAGCAAGAGCTGAGAGTGGTGGCATGGCAAGAAGATAGCTCGAGCCCAGGAGTTAGATGTTGCAGTGAGCTGTGATGAGGCCACTGCACTCTAGCGTGGGTGATAGAGTGAAATCCTGTATCAGAAAAAAAGAAAACGTATTTGGTTAGGTAGGAGGGATGAAGAAAGTTGGGATTCTTAGCACTTTCTGTCTGTTATGTAAATGGGCTGCTAGGAAGTTGGATATCCCAGACAAAACTTCTGTATGTATTTGTAAAAGAATTTGACTTATATTCAAATAGACCAGGCAATTCTGAAATATATTTTTAAATTATATACAGCGAAGTCTATATTTCACATATGTTATTTTATAAAATTGGGACAAAGAAAAGAAAATTTTATGGGCCTTTCACATTTTGTACATACATGTCTTAGGGCACTAATACAAATATAACTAAGTGTTAAAGTTATTTGTGAAAATATATTACTATACTATAAGATTCTTGAGAGAATAGACTTTATGTTGTATCTGGGTTGTGCATTAATATAGCAACTACACAAAAAGTAACAACAGTAGTAGGTTGGGATTATATCATGGAGGGCCTTAGAAGCCAGCAAAGAGTATTTACATTTGATACAATAGGAAATAGATTGCTTTTTATTTTCACTATTTTTTTCTCTAATGAATAAGAGGTCAAGAAATGTGGATTTGCCCAAATCATTGTGGTGTAGGGTTTGAGTGTTAAAGAAAACCTAGATCAGTGATTTTAACCTTTTTTATCTCACGGCACACTTGAACCTATAGTTAAACTTATGTGGCACACTTAAATTATGTTGACCACAAAAAAATACAGAGTGAAAAGCATATGTATTCTGTGCTTTGAACTTCTTTTGAATATAATTTAATTAATGATCTTTAACAATTTTTGTGGCACATCTAATGTTCTCTCATTACACACAAGTTGAAAGTAACTGACCTAGAGTCTGCAAAATCAGCTATCATAATGATTTTGGCTTTAGATGATGAGGATGGTAATGGAGAAGAAACAGACATGAGAAAATATATTTTGAAAATAGAATTTGATGATTGACTTAGACGGGATGAAATTGATTGTAGAAAACATTTTAAATTAATGAGATAAATGCATGCTTTTCCTTTTCTGTAAAATCTGATTTTATAAAGTATAAATCTACCTTTTAAGTAGTTCGCAATTTTTGCTTTATTACAACAAACTTTCAGTAAATACCAAGTATTTACTATGAATCTGGCTCTACACTGAAATTCTGATACTAGGGAACTCACTAGGGTCTAAAAATTCATATATACATGAAAATATTTATAAAATGGTGTGATTCTTTGATGAGAGGTATTGGCGCTGTGCTCTGGGTACACTCATGCTGCCTTTGGGAGATGGCTAGAACTAAGTGAGTTAAATTATTATGACATGGTCTTTTGAAATTCTAGAATAAAATTTCCAAATACTATTATTCTTGCACTTCATTAGGCAAATGGCGTATGGTGTTTATAGACTTCGCCTCAACCCTTCTGCCTTTGCCCTGTTAAGATACCACATTTTCAGCTTAAAAAATTTCTTGGCAGAATTAAGTGAAACAGCTCTCCCAACAATTTAATTTGAAATGTTTTGTCATGAACAGTGCATTCTTTATTATACCCAAATAAATGAAGTGTAAGATATAATAACCCTCTATAGATTCATATTAAATATGTGCACAAAATAGCCCCAGCTATGAGTCCAGTAGTACTATAGGCTTACTCTAGACTGAAACTTATTTTGAAATAGTGACAAACTGCTTTACACATGTTTTAAGAATGACCTGCTCTAGGATTAAAGGCTGGAGTCAAATAGCCTTTATGGGAGAAAAGGACATTTTAAAACATGAACCATAAAGATCAAGCATTTGTGAATCATACCCTCAATTTATTAAATATTACAAATTAGACTTTCAGGAATTATCTGACTTGGACATGATTTTTTCAGGTTTGCTTATTGTCATTTTAGACCTCACTTGTAAATGCCGTCTTTTGTTGAATGACATGCTGAAAGCAAAATACCATGGCAGCATTTCTGGACCTTCAAAGAATATTTACAGATATTAAATCTACATTTTTAAACTTTTAAAATGGCATTTTAGACTATGTTCATATAACATATATATGTATATATATATATAATATAGATCTATATGTATAGTCAAATATGCCATTAAAAAGACATATGGGCCATGCATTGGTAAATTACATCTGTAATTCCAGGGCTTTGAGAGGCCAGACTGGGAGGATTGCTTGAGGCCAGAAGTTGGAAACCAGCCTGGACAACATAGCAAGGCCACATCTCTACCAAAAATTAGAAAAAATTAGCCAGGCCTATTGATGTCTGCCTGTAATCCTATGCACAGGGAAAGCTGAAGCAGGAGGATCACTTGAGGTCAGAAATTCCAGGCTGCAATAGCTTTGAACACACCACCATACTCCAATCCTGGGTGACAGAATGGAGATCCTGTCTAAAACAAAAAGAAGAAAAGAAAAAAATTAGAAAGATACACAGGCATATAATATAAACAGTGGTCACATTGTATAAAGTTATCTCTCTATAATGTAAAATAGTCATCACAGAAAAAAGGATGGTGGAGATATGTCACAATGTTTCCTTTTTAATTAAAATGACTTTAGAATTATGGATATGTCTCTTAGCAAGATGTTTTTAAATTATAAAACTGCAAAATTTAGGAAAATATAGGTAAACTCACAAAATAAAACCTTTTAAACTGTTCTTTCATAATTCTGCTACGCAGAGATGACTGTTAGTTTTGATGCATGGTTTCTATTATTCTGCATACATGATTTTTACATTGTTGAAACCATACAAAGTACACAATTTTATCCAAATAACATCATAACCTAATGTCTTTTAAATCTTAAAAATTTTGTGAGATTGGGCATCGCCTGTGGCTCAGTGACTAGGGCGCAGGTCCCATATACCGAGGGTGGCAGGTTCGAACCCGGCCCCAGCCAAACTGCAACAAAAAAATAGCTGGGTGTTCTGGTGGGTGCCTGTATTCCCAGCTACTCGGGAGGCTTAGGCAAGAGAATTACCTGAGCCCAGGAGTTGGAGGTTGCTATGAGCTGTGATGCTACAGTACTCTACCGAGGGCGATAAAGTGAGACTTTCTGTCTCTTAAAAAAAAAAAAAGAAATTTTAGGGCGTCACCTGTGGCTCATCTAGTAGGGTGCTGGCCCCATATACTGAAGGTGGTTGGGTTCAAACCCGGCCTCAGCCGAACTGCAAAACAAAAAAATAGCCAGGCGTTGTGGTGGGCGCCTATAGTCCCAGCTACTCGGGAGGCTAAGGTAAGAGAATCGCCTAAGCCCAGGAGTCGGAGGTTGCTGTGAGCTGTGTGACGCCACGGCACTCTACCGAGGGTGATAAAGTGAGACTCTGTCTCTACAAAAAAAAAAAAAAAATTTTTGTGAGATCATTTAATAGATACAGAATATTATAGACTATAGACATACAATAGAATAAAAATTATGTAAAAAATGTCTACTATGTATCAGTTATGGTGCTGAGTATCTTACATCGTGTGTAACCCTGAGAGTGACCCTATCACTATTCCCACTTTATTTATGAGGAAACAGACTCAGGTTTAATTACTTGCGCATGGTCACAGAGATTATATAAAATACTTTGGTTTTTTATTACATTATGATACCTCCAATTTAAATAATTACTATTTTATTGTTGAGCATTTATGTCCTCATTTTTTGCAATCATACACACAACTTAAACATTTTAATCATAAAGCAGGTTATTTTTTGCTAACCCAACTTTTAAGCAATGTTTCTATTATATTTGATGTCATAATGCAGTGGTAGCAATAGTAAATATTCTTGCTGTTTTTCTAATCTCCTTTGTTTTCTGGGGCTTTGGAAAGTCACCTGACCTCTGCTTTTTTTTCCCTCCACAATTGACACATATTTCCAAAGTGTCGTCAGAAATACATTGGTGAAGTAGTCTAGTTAATTTAGAAAGCATTTTCAAGACAAAATTAACTTGTCTTTGTTAAGTGGTAGTTTTTATTGCTTTTGTATTTAATTTTATGCACATTGGAGTTTTACATAATCAGAACCAACAAACTCTTGACCCAGTTTTCAACTACTATTGTAGAAAGAATGGAAATGAGTTCAGCAGACTTGTGGAATAGTTGTAATTGTAGGGATTGAAAAGGTTGCTATGTTTTCTTGCATAATAGTTGATATTTTAGTATAGAATCATGAGAGTATTTTTCACATCAGTGACTGATTTTCACCTTGAAAATGTAAACATAAAAACTAGCTACCGTTAGCCATTACAATTTCAGTCCTGATTTCTTTAGGAAGAGAGAAAGATGGCTCGGCGCCTGTGGCTCAGTGGGCTAAGGTGCCAGCCACGTACACCTGAGCTGGTGGGTTCAAATCCAGCCCCGGGCCCGCCAAACAACAATGATGGCTACAACGAAAAAATGGCCAGGTGTTGTGGCGGGCGCCTGTAGTCCTAGCTACTTGGGAGGCAGAGACAGGAGACTCGCTTGAGCCCAGGAATTGGAGGTTGCTGTGAGCTGTGATGCCATGGCACTCTATCCAGGGTGACAGCTTGAGGCTCTGTCTCAAAAAAA
>CAUYON010107725.1:0-14257 GCA_963573935.1 Arctocebus calabarensis
ATGGTTTTTAAAATCTTCATCCATCAGAGAGCTTGAGGCTGGAGGATGTGGTGTCTGCAGGTTGGAGTTTGGGGCTCCAGCCTGCATGATCAAGGTTGTTTGTAATGACTGTCTGGGGAAGAAGGTCCATGTTAAATGCAACACCGATGACACCGCTGGGGACCTTAAGAAGCTGATTGCAGCCCAAACTGACACCCGTTGGAAAAAGATTGTCCATAAGAAGTGGTACATGATTTTTAAGGACCACATGTCTCTAGGGTACTATGAAAACCACGATGGGATGAACTTGGAGCTTTATTCCTTTCTCTGCTCTACCATTCTTTCCTCCCACACTGCTGTGGATGCTTGTTTTTAAAAACTCACATTAGAAAGAAGTCATCAACAGCCAGGAGGGAATATGCCCAAGTTTTATTGTGACTACTGCGATACATATCTCACCCATGACTCTCCATCTGTAAGAAAGACACACTGCAGTGGGAGGAAGCACAAAGAGAATGTGAGGGACTATCAGAAATGGGTGGAAGAGCACGCCCAGAGCCTGATTGACAAAGCAACAGCTGCATTTCAACAAGGAAAAATACCCTCTGCTCCATTCTCTGCTCCTCCTGCTGGGGCGATGATTCCACCTCCTCCCAATCTTCTGGGTCCTCCTCATCCTGGCATGATGCCAGCACCCAACATGTGGGGCCCTCCTATGATGCCAATAATGGGTCCTCCTCATCCTGGTATGATGCCAGCACCCCATGTGTGGGGCCCTCCCATGATATCGATGATGGGTCCTCCTCCTCCTGGGATGATGCCAGCGGGACCTACTCCAGGAATGAGGCCACCCATGGGAGGTCACATGCCAATGATGCCTGGGCCCCCAGTGATGAGACCTCCTGCTGGTCCCATGTTGGTGCCCACTGGTCCTGGAATGACTTGACCAGATAGATAAGGGTAGAGGGGAGTTTTCTTTATGTCAATTTCATATTACTTGTTCTGTTTCACCAGGGGATCGTGGTGCTGTGACTCTGGGTGTTTTCTTAATAGCATGGTAAGGAAGAATTGCTCTTCCTTCCTACCAAAGACAGAATAGTTTTGAAGGGAAGAAGTGGAACCAAAAAAGGGGCAGTTTTCTTTTGTATTGTGAAATGTGAAAATAAAACTGTTAAGTATTTTAGTTGAAAAATAAAATAAAATGAAAACTCAAAAAAAAAAATGAAGAAAGGCCTAAAGAGGATGGTCACCACTGTGGTGTGACACCCACCTATGCACATATCCAGTGCAATGCAGCTGGGAGACACAGAACATAATTACAGGAATCATAAAAAACATGAGTTCACAGTGCTGTGTGGTCTGTCAATGGTACGATGAGCATTCTGTCTTTCCATCCGGTCTCTTATTCTCTGGGGCTACTTTGAGTGTACATTATGTTATGAAAAGTTTCAAGCATCCAGAAAGGTGGAAAGAATTATACAGTGAACTCCCCACCTGGAGTCTACAGTGAACCTCTTGTGGTATCTCCTTCAGCACGTATCCACACCTCTATCTGTCTCACCATCTGCCCAGCAAGCTGTCCCTCTCTCCCTTTTCTTCTCCTGGGAAGCAGGGAGGGCAGCTGTGGGGGGTTGAGTGGGGAGGAGGGGACAGGAACACCCAGGTCTGGGTCCTTCCCAGAGTAGAAGTCCTCTTTCCACTTGTTCATTTTTTTTTTTTTTTGAGACAGAGTTTCACTATGTCACCCTTGGTAGTGTGGTGGCATCTCAGCTCAGAGCAACCTCAAACTCTTGGGCTTCAGCGATTCTCTTGCCTCAGCCTCCAAAGTAGCTGGGACTATAGGTGCACGCCACAATGCCCGGCTATTTTTTTGTTGTAGTTGTTTAGCTGGCCCGGGCCAGGTTCGAACCTGCCACCCTTGGTGTATGTGGCTGGCCCCATAACCACTGTGCTACGGGCGCTGAGTCCCCTTTGTTCATTTATCCATCTCACTTTTTCTTTTCTTTTCTTTCTTTTTTTTTTTTGAGACAGAGCCTCAAGCTGTCACCCTGGATAGAGTGCTGTGGCATCACAGCTCACAGCAACCTCCAGTTCCTGGGCTCAAGCGAGTCTCTTGCCTCTGCCTCCCAAGTCGCTGGGACTACAGGCTCCCGCCACAACACCCAGCCATTTTTTGGTTGCAGCCATCATTGTTGTTTGGCGGGCCCAGGCTGGATTCGAACCCGCCAGCTCAGGTGTACGTGGCTGGCGCCTTAGCCCGTTGAGCCACAGGCGCAGAGCCTCATCTCACTTTTCTGATGCATTTTACAGCTTGTGAATGTGAGGCTTGGGCCAAATGCTGCTCTCCTCTCTCTTCCATAGTAACAGCCCCTGTGGCACATGCTGGCTCACCCACACCCCTGCATGTACAACCCACATGTACTCACACCAGTTGTGATATACCCACGTCCCTAAATTCACACATGCACATTCTGTGCACATATCCACATGTCTCCACACATCAAACCTAAACTCTCCCCCCACCGCTCACGTGTGCATTCACAGCAGACCCTTTACATCTCTAAGGGAGGCATCTGGGTACTCTGAGGATCTTCAAGCCTGTGACTCTTATGGAGTCTCCCCCACCACATCTCTGACAAGTGCAGAGGCTCCTGGCAGCTCTCTGTACCAAATGTCCCACTTTCTCCACTCCCACAGTCTTCTCTCACCCCCTAGGCACTTCCCTTGAAGGAATTGATTCCTTCTGGAGTGTTACTGCACTTGGAAAGCAAAGCCCACCAGGTCATCTACTCCATGCAGGCAGGCCTGTGTGTGTCTTATTCATGCCACATTCCCACTCCTGGCCTACTGTGGGCCCTTTCTAGGCATTGACTGGGGAAAATGTGCAAGAGTAGCACTGAGGTGCATAGGCTAGGCAGACACTGGGGCCCCCCCATCACACGATGTCTGCCTGTCTCCATGCTTTCCAGATGATGTTGCTTCTAGGACTTCAGTCCTTTCACTCGGCCCAGATAAGCTCATCCAGAAGTGGTCCTCTGACCTCATGCTCAGGGCTCCTGGCTGGGCCCTGAACACCTGGGCAGTGGGGATTTAGAGCACTAACTCTGGAGTTCCATCCAGGCTCTATACATAATCACTGTGCATGTCCCCCACGTGTCATATGTCCAAGTTACCATCTGGAAGCATCAATTTCCTTACCCACTAAATGGAGGAAATAGTTCCTGCCTTAAATGCATCTTATAGGAGATGCTCTTGGCAGGGCGCCTGGCATGTGGCAAGCTCTTAAAAACAGTTGCTGTGGATATTATTATTGTTACTGCAGCCTGCCCCAAACTCCCCTTGCACCCTTTGGGAGGAAGGACAGTGATGATTAGGGGTGTGTATGGGGAGAGCAGGGTGGATGGTGCTTATGTGAACACCTCTCCCCAGATGGTCCCCCAATCCCAAGTTCTCATTATCCTACATGCATATTCATAAGGGATGGCCTTAGCCCTGCTCTGTAAATGGGTCAGAAGCAGGAAGTGGAGGCCAGTGCAGAGAGCGAGGCTCAGGGAACAGGAGGCCTAAAGCCAGAGTGCATTTGAGTCCTCATGGATGGGAGGATGGTGAGAAGGAATGGGCAAGATTGGATTGGGGAGGTGCTGATGGATGCTGGGGGCTTGGGCTGGGGTTTGTCCCTATTTAAAAACTGAGGCCTAATTAGATCAGATTAAAGAATCCTTTTGGTGAGTGGCCTAAGACACCAGGGCCTGTTTCCTTGGGAGCTGCAGAGTTAAGTACCTGTCTGGGCTGGGTGATTGGCAGAAGGGAGTGGACTGAATGACCCCTACATGTTTCTCTCAAGGGACAAAATTTACACGGTATTGGGTGGAAGAGCTGACTGCAGAATCCCAACCTTCCAGGGAAGTTCAGAGAGGGTGGGTGACTTGCCACAGTCACATAGCTGCTGACTGTGATTTGCTTTTGGGGATTTGAGAGGCAAAGCTATTCTGACCCCATGCAGGAGGTTCAAGGCTGGGAGAAAAGGCTGACAGGCTGGCCAGTGCCCAAGAATTAAAACCTTTATCTACTTCCTTCTTTCATCTCCTCAACAGTCCTCTGAGATTGCAGGGCCAAAAATGATTATTTCCATTTTACAGATGAGAAGCGTGAGGCTGAGAGAGGAGGAGTTCCCAGGACCAAGACACAGGGTGAGTTACCCCTCTGTGTGGGGTGATGAGGGAGATGTGAGAGCCCAGCTGGCGGAGTCTTGGGCAAGGGGGAAACCAGGACAATGGCAGCACATTGTCTTGCTCTGGCAAATTTCAGTCTACAGCCAGAGGAGCCGTCCCTTTATACACACAGCCATATCCCTCACTCCTTTCAGATAACTGCCTATTTCTCAGAATGCCTTCTCAGATGCTCTAAATTGTTCTGTGAAGATAAACAGAATAACCAATCCTATTTCAGAGGAGGGGATAGATGTACAGAGAGACAAAGTGGCCCTGCAGGATGGCCTAGGGTATGGCAGTTTGTGGGAGAACAAGAATCCCAGGGGTCACTCTTCTTGGTCTTAGAAGCTTTTTACTGTACTGAGAGTAGTTTCTATTGGAGGGAGGGCTGTGGTTGGAAAATTTAGCCCTTGGGGAAGAAGTGCCAAAGAGAGCTGACCCTGGGGTGGGAGGATGTGTGGAGGGCTCACTCCAGACTGCTTGGTGGCATGTCAGGTATAGAGTATTGCTGTGTAGGTGGTGACAGAGTGGGGGCTAATTTTGGATGAGACTGTTGGTCACAGCAGAATGAGGAAAATGGGCCTGTGGTAGAAGTTCAGACATTCAGCCTTTATTGCCCTTCTTTTTTTTTGGTAGAGACAGAGTCTCACTTTATCGCCCTCTATAGAGTGCTGTGGCTTCACACAGCTCACAGCAACCTCCAACTCCTGGGCTTAGGCAATTCTCTTGCCTCAGCCTCCCGAGTAGCTGGGACTACAGGTGCCCGCCACAACGCCCAGCTATATTTTTGTTTTGCAGTTCGAGAGGCCGGGTTTGAACCTGCCACCTTCGGTATATGGGGCCGGCGCCCTACTCGCTGAGCCACAGGCGCCGCCCTTTACTGCCCTTCAGTGGGCTAGGCTCAATGGCATGCTGGGGCAGGGGAGAGGACAGCCAAAGATCAGACAGTTCTCAGGTGGTTCAAAGTCTAAGGACCTCAGACTGGGGAAGGACTGAAATATTACCGTACAGAAAAAGAGGTAAACTGGATGTGGTCACCTCTACTTTCCAAGAGAAGCAGTAAGACATCACGGTCAAAGGCAGATCAGGGGCCTTACAGCTCTGCTTCTTGTGCAGCAGTAACAAACACGACAATAACCACAGTTGACCTTTATTCAGTGCTCTGTTGGTGTACATTATGTTACTATTTCTTTGGTCTCAGTTTCCTCATCTGTAAATTGGGATGGGTGGGGAATTAATTTACTTTTCAAGCTGCGCTGGAATTTGATTGGTACCATGTAGTGAAAGAGTTTGGCACATGTTGGGGTTATCGGGTTATGCGAAGCCATGAAGGAGGCCTGTGTTGCTTTGGAAGCACAAGGGAATCCTGGGGCCAAGTAGAGAGTTGTGGGTGATCCCTGAGAAGATATGGGATGCAAGCAAGGCTTCAAAGAGGAGAAAGAGGCATAAGAAGAAGGGACTTCTCAAGAGGAGGGCATCGTGTGGGCAAAAGTGTGGAGGAGTTTGTGGAACAGTCCTGGCACAACTAAGGGGTAAGCCCGGTGCCACGTGAATCACCCAAGGATGCAGTCAGGCCGGATCTGTGGCCCTGGGGCTAGCCGTGAGGCACGAAGAGGTGGCTGAAGAAAGGGCTGGAGGTTGAGTGAAACGTAATTACAGAGTCCTGCTTCTGGGTTTCATACACATACTCCCCCTCCTGGGGGGGCAATCTACTATGAATGTGACCTACTCACTCCTTCTGACTTCACTAGGGACCAGGGCTTGGACATCTCTAGGGAGTGATGAGTTACCTGGCAGGGCTGGCTGCAGGACAGGTCACTAGGAGTCAGAGTGGTTTGAAGAACAGGTGGAAGGAGGGAGGGCAGTTGAAGAGTGTGAGGCTGTGGTCTTTTTTTTTTTTTTTTGAGACAGAGCCTCAAGCTGTCGCCCGGGGTAGAGTGCCGTGGCATCACGCTCACAGCAACCTCCAGCTCTTGGGCTTAAGTGATTCTCTTGCCTCAGCCTCCCAAGTAGCTGGGACTACAGGCGTCTGCCACAATGCCTGGCTATTTTTTGGTTGCAGCCGTCATTGTTGTTTGGCGGGCCTGGGCTGGATTCGAACCCCCCAGCTAAGGTGTATGTGGCTGGCGCCTTAGCCACTTGAACCACAGGTGCCGAACCAGAGGCTGTGGTCTTAAGTGAAACAGCGCGATAGGGGCTCACATTTGTTGAGCACGTATGTGTTCTAATAGTTCTATGAGGGATGTAGCCTCAGTTTACAGAGGCTCATAGAGGTGAAGTGACTCGCCCAATCGTTTTTACCCAATCATTCATCATTCGAACGGAGCAGAGGTTTTTTGCCAAGCGCTTGAGGAGACAACTGTGACCTTCCTTGGCTTCTGGGGTGACTGCATCCTGAGTCACACAGTGGCCTCGCTGGGACCCAAACCTAGGTCTCACTATTTCCAAACGTTCGCTTTGGAGCAGGATATGCGTCTGGACCGGAGTCGGGTCCGGTTGCGCCGCTGAGCGGCCGTGGGAATCCCCCAGCAGTCGCCTTCCCCTATGGTCCGGTCCCGCGTACCTGTCCCAGGTGAGTCCGGGGAGGACCCGAGCGCCTCCGGAAAGCGTCGAGCGGCTTCGGCAGGTGGGGCGGGACCGGGGCGGGGCCGGGGCGGGGCCGAGGCCGGGCGGGGCCAGCCCCGACACCCGGATCCCCAGGCCCGCGCCCCGCGCCCGGCGCCGCCGCCATGGGGGCCTGCCTGGGAGCCTGCTCCCTGCTCAGCTGCGTGAGTCCTGACCCCGGCGTCCCGCTGCGCGCTGCCCGCTGCAGCTGCCGCCCCGCACTTTTTACTTATCTTCTTCCTTTAAATAGTTTCTTCTTTTTCCTGCCTTGAAACTTGTCTTTCTGGGCCGGCTCCTCACCCTTGGAGCCCCTCTCCTTCGCGACCCCGAGGCCAGCTTCCCTTCACCCCATCCCGGCCGGCGGGCGCAGGGCAGCCGGTGTCCTCTGCTCGGGTTACGGCAGGGGAGGGTGGCGCGCCGGGCCAGGCCGGGAGTGCCCTCGGCGGGCGCCCCTCCCGAACTCGGGAACACTGAGGTCTGGAGCCCGGGATTGGCGGAGCGCGGCGGCCCCCACCCCAGCCCAACTCGCGGTGGTCCCCGGGGTGCGCTGTCTCTCTCCCGGGAGCTCTGACTCTTTGTGTGGTCTGCCTCGTCCGGGTGCCTCTGCCGAGTGCCCTTCTCTGTCCCTCTGGCCGTCTGCCCGTCAGTCTGCCTGTGCCTCTGCGTCCGGCTCAGTTTGTCCATTTGTATTCGTCTGTGTCCGTTGGTTGTCCGACTGTCTTTGTCCGTCCGTCTGTCTATCCATCCCTCGGTCTCTCTGTGACCCTGTCTCTGCCGCCTTCAGTCTGGCCTGCGTAAACTCCTGAGCACTATCCCAGCGAGCCCCAGACCCTCTGGGCCCTGGCGAGGGGTGGGTGGGGAGGAAGCCCCGGACTTTCTCAGCCACCCGCGAGCGAGGTGGGTGCGGGTCGTCACCGACCACTGTGCTAAACTTTGGACTGGGAGGCCAGCAACTGAGCGATGTTGGGGGTGGGGCGGGGTGATGGGGGAGAGCTTGGTCACTTGGCTTGAGGACTTGGGGGGGCGGCAGACTCCGTTCTGTGACTGCAGCCAGCATAGGGGAGGGGCTCCAGCCAGACCCGGCTGAGAGGCCCCTTCTTTCCCTCTTCCTCTCATTAAATCCGAGGTTCAGTCAGGCGGCCCCCTCCCCCTCTGGCCCCACACAAAGAGGCACCGAGAGGGAAAGGGGACTCCAGTGGCTGTTGAATCTCAGAACTTGCTTTCCTTTGTCCCTGATTTGTGTGTGTGTCAGGAGGGGGGGTGGGGGTGAGAGCTGGGATGTACAGAGCTACTTCACAGCCATTTTCTGAGAATGAGATCAGCACAGACAGGCTGTAGAGTGGGTCCCTGGATGCGTCTCTTGTCCTCTCTGGGCCTCATTTCCCATCAGTGAAGAGTGTATGTGTGTAAGAGGAGGAATTAAACTGGTGCCTGAAATCCCTCCCAGCCCAGTGAATTCAAGTTTGGGCTGGGTCTCTCGGGAAGGGTTTTTGCTTCCTGGTGAGGCAGGGAGAGATTCTTTGCAGTTGACCAGATTTCCATCTGGTTGCACCTGATGGGCCAAGTTCTGCTGGGTTAGCCTGGAGGTGGAAGATGATGAGAAACCTCTGTGACTTGGTCCTCCCTTCTGTACGTTGAGGACAATAACAGTGCCTCCCCCCTAATGCTGTTGGAAAGATTAAATGGGATAAGGCATGTAACACAGCTCTTGGCATTTAGTGAGCGCTCCCTGTGGGAGCTGTGGTTTATTATTGAGGAAAAGGTGGGTGGAGAATTCCATTTGGAGATAATACAAAGTCAAGCGCTGGTCTCTGAGTCATAGAATCCTACAGTGCTGAGCCCAGGCAGGCCTCTCTGTTTACAGATGAGAAACTGTGGCCCTGAGAGGTTAGCTGACTTGCTGGAGGTTGCACTGTGACAGGATCGAGTCCGGATCAAAATCTGATTGCTGGTCCAAGCTTCTGCTCACACTTTGCCTTCCTTCCCCACATCCTGGCCGCCTGAGGGACAGGACGGACCAGGGTAGAATTGGGAGGTAACTTAGTGAGGATCTAATATCCACAAGGAACCTTCTTTTCCCTTCTTTTAATTCCCTCCCTTTGGAGTTCTGACTTCTGACATTTAGTGAGCCAAGTGCTGTCTTGAACCCCTCACCCATGCCATCTCATTGGTTTGCCTGCCAGCCTTGTAACATCATTATCCCATTTTACAGATAATCATACTAACAATGGCCACCATTTACTATGATCTTACTATAGGCCCAGCACTCACGGCATAGAGCTGTCCATCAATGGTGCAGGCCCAGCACTGGTATTGTAGTAAGCGCTTATATATATTATATATATTAAAAATATGTATCGCTCTATATTATATATATACCATACATAATCTATATATTACATATCATACATATATATTCTATATCTCTGTCTCTTTTTATTTAATCCCCACAAAGTCCCCAGTGGGGCAGTTAATGCTATTCCCACTTTATGGATGAAGAAGCTAGATGAGAGAGGGAAGGTTACTGCCCCACAGTCACACAGCATTAAGTGGTGTAGTCAGGCACTACTAGACACCAGTGACATTCTATTTCAGTGAAATTGCTTCACAGGTGGAAAGTTCTAGTGGGGTGTCCCCGCACTTCTTTAGGAGGCATATTTTTGGATAACCAGGTAGGTGGGGAGACTTTTGCACCCTCCCAGCTGTGATCCATCTTAGATTGTGACTCTTAGAATTTGTAGTGAACTGAAGGTAAGTCCTACCCATGAAGGGAGATAAAAAGGACTCATAGAGTTTGGGCTCACAAAGCAAGCCAGCACATGGTGACTTGGCCATTGAATAAATATTTAGGGTGGGTCCTCTACATGCCAGGAAGCATGAAAGGCCTTTGGGTCAGACTGATTGGACCAGAATCCTGGCTTGGCCTCATCTCATCTGTGTGACTGTGGAATGGGGAAGTTACTTTGCCCCTCTCCTTGTCTGTAAAGTGGAAAGAACAATGATTTCTGTCACTTAGCATGTCAGGAGGATTATATTTATTTTATTTTATTTTACTTTTCATAATTTTTTTTTTTTTTTGAGACAAAGCCTCACGCTGTCACCCTGGATAGAGTACTGTGGCATCACAGCTCACAAAAACCTCCAATTCCTGGGCCCAAGCAAGTCTCCTGCCTCCGCCTTCCAAGTAGCTGGGACTGCAAGCGCCCGCCGCAACGCCCAGCCATTTTTTGGTTGCAGCCGTCATTGTTTTTTGGCAGGCCCCGGCTGGATTCGAACCCGCCAGCTCAGGTGTACATGGCTGGCGCCTTAGCCCACTGAGCCACAGGTGCCGAGCCATATTTATTTTATTTTATTTAGAGACAGAATCCCACTCTCTTGCCCCAAGCTAGAGTGCTGTGGCATCCTCCTAGCTCGCAGCAACCTCAAACTCCTGGGTTCAAGTGATCCTCCTGCCTTAGCCTCCTTGAGTAGCTGGGACTGTAGGCGCCCACTAATTTTTCTATTTTTTTAGTATATATGGGGTTTCACTCTTGCTCAGGCTGGTCTTAAACTCCTAAGTTCAAGGGATCTTCCTGCCTCAGCCTCCCAGAATGCTAGGATTACACCCCACCTGCCTGCACATCTCTACGTACTTAGTGCAATGTTGGTGCACAGTGGCCCCTCCATGGACACCCCAGTGTGGTGCATTGCTCAAGACCATGTGCAAGGAAGTGGTGAAACTGGCAAAGCCTGGGGCTACTGGCTGTAGAGCCTGGATTATCAGCAACTTCATTGTCCTGCCCTAGGAGTCCATTTCACAGATGAGGAAAATGAGTCCCAGGGAGGGGCCAAGAGACTTGCCTAAAGTCAGGTTACAAGTTGGTAGTAGAGGCAGTAGCAGGATTTGCATTCTTAGCAATGTATGGGCCAAGTAAATGTGCCTTGAGAAGTTTCCAGCTTACCTTTTTCTCTCCTGTGTTTTGATTAGTCCTGGGCTGGCTCAGCCAGTTATGGAGTAGTTCATGAAGACTGCAAGGTGCATTCTTTTTTTTTTTTTTTTTTTTTTTTGTAGAGACAGAGTCTCACTTTATCACCCTCGGTAGAGTGCCGTGGTGTCACACAGCTCACAGCAACCTCCAACTCCTGGGCTTAGACGATTCTTTTGCCTCAGCCTCCCGAGTAGCTGGGACTACAGGCGCCTGCCACAACACCTGGCTATGCAAGGTGCATTCTTGCTATGGCAAGGTTTTTTTTTTTGTCTGTTTTGTTTTTTAAAGACAGGGTCTCGCTCTGTTTCCCAGATTAAAGTACAGTGACATTATCATGGCTCACTGCAACTTCAAATTCCTAAGTTTAAGCACTTCTAGCTTCCCTGGTAGCTAGGACTACTGGTGTGTGCCACTATGACTGGCTAAATTTTAAATTTTTTGTAGAGGTGGGGCCTCACTATGTTGCTCATGCTGGTTTCAAACTCCTGGCCTCAAGTGATCCTCCTGTTTTGGCCTCCCAAAGTGGTAGGATTATAGCCCACCATGATGCCTGGTCTTTTTTTTTTTATTTTTTTTGTAGAGACAGAGTCTCACTTTATTGCACTCAGTAGAGTGCCGTGGTGTCACACAGTTCACAGCAACCTCTAACTCCTGGGTTTAGGCAAATCTCTTGCCTCAAAACCCTGAGTAGCTGGGACTACAGGCGCCCTCCACGACACCTGGCTATTTTTCCATTTTGCAGTTCAGCTGAGCTTGGGTTTCCATTAGCTCTCTAGCTTCTCTCACCCTTTCAGTCTCCTTGAAAATATGGGGGTCATTATAAAAGTTTTGAGATGCACAAAAACCAAGAAGTATAAAATCTGCACAGACAGAAACAAATGAAGGTTTCCCGGCAACATCGATAAGCCAAGCAAGCGGAAACTGGCATTGGTGAATCAGAAAGGACGCTGTTCATTATATTTCTTGAATGTTAAATAATGGACCATAACATGGTTTGTCCAAAACGTTTCTAGTGACCCACACACGCCCCTGTAACTTTACTTGTGTCATTCCCTTTGCTAGGAGTGCCCTTCACCCCTCTTTAAGCTGACTTCCTATTCGTCCTTGAAAATTTCCCTACTCCTTCCCTTTTTTTTTTTTTTTTTGAGACAGAGCCTCAAGCTGTCACCCTGGAGAGAGTGCTGTGGTATCACAGTTCATAGCAACCTCCAATTCCTGGGCTTAAGCGAGTCTCCTGCCTCTGCCTCCCAAGCAGCCGGGACTACAGGAGCCTGCCACAACGCCCGGCCATTTTTTGGTTGTAGCCGTTGTTTGGCGGGCCGGGCTGGATTCAAACCCGCCAGCTCAGGTGTACGTGGCTGGCGCCTTAGCCCGTTGAACCACAGGCGCCGAGCCCAACTAGTTTTTCTATTTTTGGTAGAGACAGGGTCTTGTTCTTGCTCAGGCTGGTCTTGACCTGAGCTTAGGTGATCCACCTGCCTCGACTTCTCAGAGTGCTAGGATTATAGGTGTGAACCACTGCCCTGACCATTTTAGCCATTTCAAAGTGTGCACATTTACATTGTTGTGCAACCATCACCACCATCCATCTCCAGAACACTTTCATTTTCTGAGACCGAAACTCCCATTAATTAGTCACTCCCAGCCCCTGGTAACCACCATTCTACCTTTTTTCCTTGTGGAATTGACTACTCTGGGTAACTCGTGTAAGTGAAGTCATACAAAGTTTTTCCTTCTCTGTCTGGATTATTTCACTTAGCATAATGTCCTCAGGGCTCAACCATGTTGTGTTGTGTCAGAATTGCCTTTCTTTTTAAGGGGGAATAATATTCCATTGTATGTATATACCACATTTTGTTTATCCGTTCAGCCATCAGTGAACCTTTGCTTGCTTGGCTTGTTTTTACCTATTGGCTGTTTCTGGGAACAATGGTGCTGTGAACATAAGTGTGTAAATATCTGTTTGAGTCTCTGCTTTCAGTTCTTTTGGGTGTAGATCCAAAGTGGAGGGCCACTGTTTTTTGTTTTTTTTTTTTCTTTTTTTGAGACAAGAGTCTCCAGCTGTTCCCCTGCGTAGAGTGCCGTAGCATCATAGCTTATAGCAACCTCCAACTTGGGATCCTCTTGCCTCAGTTTTTCTATTTTTAGTGGAGATGGGGTCTCACTTTTTGCTTAGGCTGGTCTCAAACGCTGGATTCGAACCCGCCAGCTCAGGTGTACGTGGCTGGCGCCTTAGCCCATTGAGCCACAGGCGCCGAGCCCTTTCTTTTTTTTTTTGAGACAGAGTCTCACTTTGTCGCCCTTGGTAGAATGCCATGGTGTCATAGCTCACAAACTCTTAAGCGATTCTCTTGCTGCAGCCTCCCAGGTAGCTGTGAGTACAGGCGCCCACCACAATGCCCGGGTATTTTTAGAGATGGGTGTCTCACTCTAGCTCAGGCTGGTCTGAGGTCTTGAACTTGTGAGGTCAGGTAATATACCTGCCTGGGCCTCCCAGAGTGCTAGAATCACAGGTATGAGCCACTGTGCTACACCCCGCCGTCTTCTTCCTCCTACCCTCTAGCACCCTCTCCTCTCCCCCACCCTTCCTCCTCCTCCTCCTCAGGGTCTCGCTTCTGTCACCCAGGTTGGAGTGTAGTGGCACAATCATAGCTTATTGCAGCCTTAAACTCCTGGGCTCAAGCCTCAGCCTCCTGAGTAGCTGGGATTATATGTGTGAAACACCATGCCTGGCAGGTCTTTTTCTTTATTTAAAATCTTTGGGGCTCAGCGCCCATAGCTCAGTGAGTAGGGCGCCAGCCATGTACACAGAGGCTAGTGGGTTTGAGCCCAGCCTGGGCTTGCTAAACAACAGTGACAATTGCAACCAAAAAATAGCCGGGTGTTGTAGGTACCTGTAGTCCCAGCTACTCGGGATGCCAAGGCAAAGAATCTCTTAAACCCAAGAGTTTGAGGTTGCTGTGAGCTATGACGCCATGGCACTCTACTGAGAGTTATATAATGAGACTCTGTCTCAAAAAAAAAAAAAAAAAAAGAAAAGAAAAGAAAAGGCTCAGCTCCTGAAGCACAATGGTTATGGCGCCAGCCACATAGACTGAGGGTGGCGGGTTTGAACCCCGCCTGGGCCATCTAAACAACTGCAACAAAAAAATAGCTGGGCGCCTATAGTCCCAGCTCCTCAGGAGGCTGAGACAAGAGGATTGCTTGAGCCCAAGAGTTTGAGGTTGCTGTGAGCTATGATGCCATGGCACTATATTGAGGGCAACAAAGTGAGACTGTCTCAAAAAAAAAAAGCAAAACCTCTTTGGTTTTTGCCTGGCGCGGTGGCTCACACCTGTAATCCTAGCACTTTGGGAGGCCGAAGTGAGAGGATTGCTTGAGTTCAAGTGATGAGACCAGCCTGAGCAAAATAGAAAAGCTAGCTAGGTGTCATGGTGGGCACCTATAGTCCCAGCTACTGGGGAGGCTGAAACAAGAGGATTCATTGTTTGAGCC
>CAUYON010107726.1:0-46939 GCA_963573935.1 Arctocebus calabarensis
CACAGGCACCGCCCCACATGTAATATGCTTAGACAAACTATTTCCAAATGACTCAGGCCACAAACTCCTACATACCCAGAGTAAAGTCAGGATAAAGAGCCATCTGAGGCAAAAACAATCCCTAAACAGTTGAATGTAGTCTCCAAAAGATCCTTCTTTTCTGAAAAAAAAAATTTTTTTTTTTTTTTTTTTTTTTTTTTAAACAGAGCCTCAAGCTGTCACCCTGGATAGACTGCTGTGGCATCACAGCTCACAGCAACCTCCAATTCCTGGGCTCAAGCGATTCTCCGGCCTCCGCCTCCCAAGTAGCTGGGACTTCAGGTACCGGCCACAATGCCTGGCTATTTTTTGGTTGCAGCCATTATTGTTGTTTGGCGGGCCCTGCCAGCTTAGGTGTGTGTGGCTGGTGCCTTAGCCACTTGAGCCACAGGCGCTGAGCCCTGAAAAAAAATTTTTTAATGTTTTTGTTTTTATTTTTTATTTTATTTTATTTTTTTTTACAGTTTTTGGCCAGGGCCAGGTTTGAACCCCACCACCTCCAGTATACAGGGCCAGCGCCCTACTCCTTTGAGCCATAGGCTCCACCTATTCTTTTCTAAAATTAAAAAAAAATTTTTTTTAAGCCAGGCAAGGTGACTCACCCCTGTAGTGTAATCCTAGCCCTCCAGGGAGGCTGAGACTGGTAGATCACTTTGAGTTCTAGAATTTGAGACCAGCCCTATCAACAGTGAGACCCCCCCCCCGCCCCCATTCACTAAAAGTAGAAAAATTAAAAAATTTTTAAAAATTTAAAAAGGGCAGTGCCTGTGGCTCAAAGGAGTAGGGCGCTGGCCCCATATACCCAAGGTGGCAGGTTCAAACCCAGCCCCGGCCAAAAACTGCAAAAAAAAAAAAAAGAAAAGAAAAATTAGCTAGGCATTTTGGTGGGCACCTGTAGACCCAGCTACTTGGGAATCTGAAAAAGAAGGATCACTTGAGCCCAGAATTATGAGGTTGCTGTGAGCTGTGATGAAGCTGCCACACTTACCCCTCAGGGCTATAGAGACTCTGTCCCAAAAATTAAAAAAAGAAAGGCCAGGCACTGTGGCTCATGCCTATTAACACTAGCATCCTGGGAGGCCAAAGCAGGTAAACCTCTTGAGCTCAGGAGTTCAAGATCACCTTGAGCAAGAAGGAAACCCTGCCTCTACTAAAAATACAAAAGCTAGCCAGGTGTCATGGCAGACACCTGTAGTCTCAGCTACTCAGGAGGATAAGGCAAGAGGATCGCTTGAGCCCAAGAGTTTGAGATTGCTGTGAGCTATGATGCTACCACACTCTACCCAGAGCAACAGAGGCAGTCTCAAAAAAGAAAAAAAAATTCTTTCTCTCTTCTTCCCCAACCAGTGCCACAAATACCTGTTTCTTTTCTTTCTTTTTTTTTTTTTTGAGACAGTCTCACTCTGTTGCCCTAAGTAGAGTGCCGTGATGTCATAGCTAACAGCACCCTCAAACTCTTGGGTTCAAGTGATACTCTTGCCTCAGCCTTCTGAGTAGCTGGGACTACAGGAGCTGCCACAATGACCAGCTTGTTTTTCTATTTTTAGTAGAGATAGGGGATCTCACTCTTGCTCAGGTGATCCACATGCCTCAGCCTCCCAGAGCGACCAAAGACCTGCTTCTTTAAAGAAGGTGACCATTTCTTTCTTTCCATATTAGAAATGAGAGATTTAAAACATTCTTATTCTCCCATCCAAATACTAATCAGGCCCGACCCTTCTGAGATCAGACAAGATTGGACACTTTCAGGGTGGTATGACCATAGACAAAACATGCTTGTTCTAATAATAAAGTGAGGCCTCATTAACAACTAAGGCAGGCCAGGTGTAGTGGCTCACACCTATAAGCCTAACACTCTGGGAGACTGAGGCAGGAGGATCCCTTAAGCTCAGGAGTTTGAGACTAGCCTGGGCAAGAGCCAGACTACATCTCTACTAAAAACAGAAAAATTAGCTGGGCATTGTGGTGGCACCTGTGGTCCCAGCTGCCCAGGAGGCTCAGGCAGGAGGACTCCTTGAAACCAGGAGTTTGAAGCTGCTGCTGGGCTAATGCCATGGCACTCTAGCCTGGGACAACAGTGAGGTTCTATCTCAGGAAAAAAAAAAAAAAGCTGGGCACAGTGGCTCATTCCTGTAATCTTAGCACTTGGGAGGCTGAGGCAGGTGGAGTGCCTGAGCTCATAGGTTCAAGACCGGCCTAAGCCAGAGCAAGACCCCGTCTCTAGGCTCGGCACCTGTGGCTCAAGTAGTTAAGGTGCCAGCCACATACACCTGAGGTGGCCGGTTCGAATTCAGCCCAGGCCTACCAAACAATAATGACGGCTACAACCAAAAAATAGCTGGGGATTGTGGCAGGCGCCTGTAATCCCAGCTACTTGGGAGGAGAGGCAGGAGAATTGCTTGAGCCCAGGAGTTGGAGGTTGCTGTGAGCTGTGATGCCACAGCACTCTACTCAGGGCCAGAGCTTGAGGCTCTGTCTCAAAAAAAAAAAAAAAAAAAAAAAAAGACCCCATCTCTAAAAACAGCTGGGCATTGTGGTGGGCATCTGCTGTCCCAGCTACTCAGGAGGCTGAGGTAAGAGTTTGAACCAAAGAGTTTGAGGTTGCTGTGAACTATGATGTCACAGCACTTTACCAAAGGCAACAAAGTGAGACTCTGTCTCAAAAGAAAAAAAAGAAAAGAAAAGAAAACAGCTAAGGAAGGTATAAGTAATAAAAATAAGATCTTTTGGCGGCGCCGGTGGCTCATCAAGTAGGGCACCGGCCCCATATACCGAAGGTGACGGGTTCAAACCCAGCTTCGGCCGAACTGCAAAACAGAAAAAATAGCCAGGTGTTGTGGCGGGCGCCTGTAGTCCCAGCTACTCCAGAGGCTGAGGCAAGAGAATCACCTAAGCCCAGGTGTTGGAGGTTGCTGTGAACTGTGGGATGACATGGCTCTCTACCGAGGGTGACAAAGTGAGACTCTGTCTCTACAAAAAAAATAGTAATAATAATAAGATTTTTTCTTGATTTGGTAAGGGAAGAATACTGGAAATGTGAAGTAGGTAAACAAATAGATACTAAGAGGATAGACATTGATGCAAACACCAACTTAACAATCTAGAGGACTTCATTATTATTTCACAAAATCAAAAACAGCATTAACAATATGATTCCAAAAAAAAATTTTTTTTTTGAGACAGTCTCACTTTATTGCCCTTGGTAGAGTGCCATGGCGTCACACAGCTCACAGCAACCTCCAACTCCTGAGCTTAGGCAATTCTCTTGCTTCAGCCTCCCGAGTAGCTGGGACCACAGGCACCCACCACAATGCCTGGCTATTTTTTGTTTTTGTAGTTCAGCCGGTGCCAGGCTTGAACCTGCCACCCTCGGTATGTGGGACCGGCACCCTACTAGCTGAGCCACAGGCACCGACCATGATTCAAATTTTTGTGTGTGCATAACGTATCTTACAAAAAAAGAAAATACGTTAATACGTTAGATGTGGCTATCTCCAGGTAGTAGAACAACAGATGTCTTTTATGTGTTCCTACCTTTCTCAAATTACAATGCACATATGCTATGTATTAACAGAGGCTAATGTTCCTTGCGCCCCATTTTTATATTCATTATACCATATTCATAGATACATTTCCATCTCAATAGCTTCCACCCTTCTGGAAGTTCCTTCTTTCATACATATAGATGAAATTTCTATATCTCATAGTTTCAAAGGTTAATTAGTCAATTTTCAGGTTTATCAACTTCAATTATCTTGTTTCCAGTCTTCTTATTAATACTTCCAAAATGTAATAATTAGGACATTTAACATAACTTCATAGATAGTATGTTTCAAGTATATATAGGCATTGTTATAAGTACTTTCATACATTCACTTTACCAACGGTACAAAGTAAAACTTAAGTCACTAGTCTACTTTAATGCTGTATGTATAAGTGATCTCCTGACAATAATAGAAATGGGCAAAATAGCTAATGATTCATACTGCCCAGGTGTTTATTATAGTTAACATGGTACAGTAAGATTTATGAAAATATTTAATGATAATTGTATTAGAAATCTTGGTCTGGCTGGGAGCCATGGCTCATGCCTGTAATCCTAGCACTCTAGGAGACTGAGTTGAAGGGATTGCTTGAGCTCAGGAGTTCAAGACCAGCCTGAGCAAGAGATTCAGTCTCTGCTAAAAAAACAGCAACATTAGCTAGGCGTGGTGGTAGGTGCCTATAGTCCCAGCTAGCTGGAAGGCTGAAGCAGGAGGACTGAGTCAAGGAGTTTGAGGTTGTTATGAGCTATGATGCTACAGCACTCCAGCCTGGGGCAACAAAGTGAGACTGTATCAAAAAAAAAAAAAAAAAAAATTCCTGGTCCAGAAAACTGATAAAATCATTAAAATACCTAATAGTTCAATTGACACACATATGTCTTCTGGAATCATCACAGAGAGTTAAGTCACAAAGAAATTTAACTGTTAAGTCATGAAAAAGGTGTATACGGCAGCACCTGTGGCTCAAAGGAGCAGGGCACCAGCCCTACATGCTGGAGGTGGCGGGTTCAAACCCAGCCCCGACCAAAAAAAAACCACACACACACACAAAAAAGGTGTATATATTGTAGGACAAACTTTTAGAGCCATGTAACTCAACAGAACGCTGCAAGTCACCTCGAACCTACCATTTAAACAATACCTTGATTTGCATTTTCAGGTGCTCAGTACTATTTCACCTCATAACAATTGCCACATTAAAAAAATTAAGATAATTGGGCTGGGGGTAGTGGCTCATTTCTGTAATCCTAGCACTCTTGGAGGCTGAGGTAGATGGATTGCTTGAGCTCAGGAGCACAAGACTAGCCTAAGCAAGAGCAAGAGCAAGACCCCATCCAGTTATAAACTAGCCAGGCATGGTGGTTCACACATGTAGTCCCAGCTACTCAGGACGCTGAAGCAAGACAATCTCTTAAGCCCAAGAGTCTGAGTTTGCCATGAGCTATGATGACGCCAGGTAATTCTACCAAGTGCAACAGAGTGAGACTATGTCTTAAAATAAATAAATAAATATTAAGACAATTATGTATGCTGTTTTAAGAGCAAAGCTATCAATTTAACAAACATTCAATGAATATTCCTTAGTCAACCAAATCGAAGTCTCTCCAGGCTGGTGAAATCCTAAATTCTGGCTTGGTATTTTTACTCTGATCAACTACTTCATTATTTTAAACATCAAAGCAGTGGCCAGGCATGGTGGCTTGTGCCTATAATCCTAGCACTCTGGGAGGGTGAGGCAGGTAGACTGCTTGAGCATAGGCGTTCCAGACCAGAAAAGGGAGACCCTGTCTAAAAATAGAAAAATTAGCCAGGCATTGTGGTAGGAGCCTATAGTCTCAGCTACTCAGGAGGCTGAGGCAAGGGGATCGCTTGAGCCAAGGAGTTTGAGGGTGCATGAGCTATGGTGATGCCAGTGCACTTTACCCAGGGCAATGGAGTGAGACTCTCTCTCCAAAAATAAAAATGAAATAAAAATCAAGGGCCGAGTGTAGTGGCTCACACCTATAATTCTAGCACTCTGGGAGGCTGAGGCAGGAATTTAGATTACCTGAGCTCACAGGATGTAGACTAGCCTGAGCAAGGGCAAGACCCCATCTCTAAAATAGCCAGGTATTGTGGTGGGCACCTATAGTCCCAGCTACTGTGGAGGCAAGAGAATCGCTTGAGCCCAAGAGTTTGAGGTTGCTATGAGCTATGACACCACAGTACTCTACTTAGGGTGACAAAGTGAGACTCTGTCTCAAAAATAAATAAATAAATATCAAAGCAGAAGTCAAAGAGTATACCTTACATACTAAGACCTACCACAGGATGTGTAAAAAATTGTAATTATATGGATAATACTTGTTTTAGGAGTCCTTATTATAAATCAATAAGGAACAGGGTTAAAATTTAAAAAAATAACATTTCAAATCATTTCATTTTCACTTTCCTAGCACAAAATTGTCAATGTCTAATCTATCGGCTGAGTGCAATGGCTCACGCCTACTGTTCTGGGAGGCCAAGGTATTTGGGCTACCAGAGCTCAGAAGTTCAAAACCAGCCTGAACAAAAGTGAGACTGCCATATCTACTAAGAAAATAAAAAAACAGGAAAACTAGCTGGGCATTGTGGTGGGCGCCAGACACTCTGGAGGCTGAGACTGAAAAAAGAGGGCCACTTGAGCCCAAGAGTTTGAAGTTTCTGTAAGCTATGATGCTATAGCACTCTAGTCAGGGCACAGAGCAAGACCCTGTCTCAAAAAAACAAAAAAAATCTAACCTATTTTTATATCTCTCCTGGGTTTCACTAACTTAGATAATACTAAATTTTCTGTTGTATTTATTTCACACCACCCTAGAGATTCTGCACTCACTAATTACAACCTGCTTTTCAAACACTTAGAACCGTGACTTTTTTACTTTACTATTTTCTGTCAAATCACTATATGCTGTTTAATGTTTGAAGAGATGAAAATAAGAAAAAGGGGAAAGTAAAGAGGCTAGTACACCTATTTTCACTCATTCTTTAAAATCACTTCCTTGATTTAATCTTCAAAATTCTAAGTCACCTAAAGGATGACAGTATTTCAGGCATAGTTTCACAGAGGAATCACGAGCATTCAGCTTCATGATGAGGTTGCCTATCCATTGCTAGCCAAAAATAGAACACGTCATTGTGCTACAATTACTGCTTTATAAAGTTTATTGTCTCCATTACCCATTTCACTCTTATGTCCTGGTTTCTCCTGACCACAAAAAATCTGTTTTTAGCACATTCTCATAGAGTCTAACCACAATACTAAGTCCATATTTATCAAAATTACAGTCACTTTGGTTTTAGTCTTTTACTGCTTCATCTACATACCATTCCTAACAGCTATCACCCTTGGTAAAATTAAACATTAAATCAAGAATTGAGGCTGAACTCAAAGGCTCATGCCAATAATCCTAACACTCTGGGATGCTGAGACAGGTGGATTGCTTGAGCTCAGGAGTTGGAGACCAGCCTGAGCAAGAGCCAGACACTGTCTCTACTAAAAGCACAAACACTAGCTGGGCATCAAGGTGGGCACCTGTAGTCCCAGTGATTCGGGAGGATGAGGCAAAAGGATTGCCTATATCCAAGAGTTTCAGGTTGCTGAGACCTATGATGAGGCCATGGCACTCCCAGTGCAACTCTTTTTAAAAAAAAAATTTTTTTTCAAGAATTGAAAGAAAACATGAAATGCCAAACTTTTAACAAATGCTAAATAGTGGATACACTACCACTTATTATCTATTAAAGCGTAAGGTAGTTAAAATCTCTTATCAGAAGTTCTAGTCCATTTAGATTGGTTTGCATTTGGAGGATAAACTACATGCCAAAAATCCCGTTAGCAATTATGACAATATGTACCAAGAACTTTATAAAAGGTACTTATCTTTTGATCCAGTAATTTCACTTCCAAAAGCCTGAGAAAATACATTTTAATGCAAAAATGTCTTCATTACTTCTATCTTTATAGCTTATTTACAGCAAAAACTGGAACCACATCTATATTCCACAATGGTAGAAGACTGAAGTATGGAATGTTACACAATACAATATTATAGAGTCATTAAAAACATTTAATGACAAGAAGAAGAGTCTTCAATATTGCATTTAGTTAAAAAAAAAGGATACAAAATGTTACAGAAGCCGGCTCGGTGCCTGTGGCTCAACCGGCTAAGGTGCCAGGCACGTACACCTAAGCTGACAGGTTCAAATCCAGCCCAGGCCCACCAAACAATGATGGCTGCAACCAAAAAATGGTCAGGCGTTGAGGCAGGCGCCTGCAATCCCAGCTACTTGGGAGGCGGAGGCAAGAGACTCGCTTGAGCCCAGGAATTGGAGGTTGCTGTGAGCTGTGATGCCTAGGCACCCTGTCCAGGGTGACAGCTTGAGGCTCTGTCTCAAAAAAAAAAAAAAAAAAAAAAGAAAACAAAATGTTACAGAAGCCAATATATCTCAACTCTGCAACTATGTGTGTGCTTATGACTGGAATTACACTAAATGCTGCTAATCTCTGGGAAGTGTAAGTTTTCAAGACAATTTTCTGAAGAGTATATACTATGTATTTGAATTCCAACTTTTTTGAAACCCACTTGCTTAAAAATCATCTGAATTTTGTTTTTAGAGACAGAATCTTGCTTTCATCCAGGTTGGAGTGCAGTGGCATGATCATAGCTTACTGTAGCCTCAAACTCCTGGGCTCAAGCAGTCCTCCTCCCTCAGCCTCCCAAATAGATGGCCTATAGGTGTACACTGCTGTGTCTGGCTAATGCCTTCTGTTTGGAGTTTTTTTATGGGGTAAGGATGAGGTCTGGCTGTGATGCCCAGGCTGGTTTTGTTTTTTGTTTTATTTATTTATTTATGACAGAGTCTCATTCAGTCACCCTCGGTAGACTGCTGTGGCATCACAGCTCACCATAACACCAAACTCTTGGGCTTAAGGGATTCTCCTGCCTCAGCCTCCCTAGTAACTGTGACTACAGGTGCTGGCCACAATGCCCAGCTATTTTTTGTTGCAGTTGTCATTTGTTGTTGAGCTGGCCTGGGCCAGGTTCAAACCCACCAGCCTCAGTTTATTTGGCTGGCACCATAACCACTGTGGTATGAGTGCTGAGCCCCCAGGCTGGTTTTGAATTCCTGGCCTCAAGCAATTCTTCCACTTCCCAAAGTACTAGGGATTATAGGCCTGAGCTACCATGCCAAACCTCAAAACTGTAATTAAAACAAAAATTTTTAATTCTTCAAAGATAAAATAAAATCTGTATTCTGTGTGTCTGCTACTTTATAATTCTAATAATACTGACCAGAATTTTGGCCACACTCTGTAACAAGTTCCCTAAAAATTACACCTGCTTACTTAATAGGGATTTTCTCAAATACACCTACACTAGAGTACTATAGTGTTCAAACCCACTATACTACAATAGGAATCTTTAAGACATGGATACAACATATTATGTGAAAGAGGTGGCTACTTCTTTATACATAAGCTTCTTAATTTCATTTTACAAATCCAAATTAAAATCACCAATTTAACTACTAAGGTTAGTTTCCCTTGTACTGAAATGATAAAATTTGTAACTGACTATGAACTATAAACATTGTAACTAAACTGCACCATTCAGCCGCTAACAAAATTCTAAGACTACCATATGAAATAAAGATCAGGCAATGTTTCCTCCCTGCATTCCTTATGGACCCTAGGAACAAAGACCAACCATTTTGTTAACTTCAGGAATACACTGCCATCACACTATCAATGGACCAGTGCAGAGCACAAACCTCTACTACAAGTCTATTCTTTCCCTCTTTTCCCTCAATAAGTGTTTTGCTCTACATTCTTCCTTTAAATAGTTTAGTTGGTAGAATGATCCAGAAAGAAACCTGTTTCTCTAAATATGGTGCATCCTTGACAAGTATTTTCACTAACATTCGTTCACTAAACAGTATTCAATGACTGTGCAGAAGTTTCAAGATAAGTGTCTCACTCATTCTCTAGTGATAAAAACCCAATCCAAAGCAAAGAAAAACTATACCTTTTCCTAAATAAAATGCTATTTTGAGATACTTAAATTAAATAAGCTTAAATTTTATTTGCCTTGGTCACAAGTCCACAATACAATAAAATCAAAATTCAACCACCAGGTACAGTGCAAAGTAAGTGCCATACTAAACCACAGTGCAAGGTTACATCTGTTTCAATGGAAAATTTCAGAAATTCACATCATTTTGGAGAGAATACAGTATAAAAGTACCTAAAAAGTTGGCCATTTTAAAGTGCTATATGACAGATGTATTAATGGGCTGCATTCACATTAAAGGTGGTTATGTGAATATATGGAGAATGGGTAAGTATCTTTTAAAATTGTGTAAATACTTAAATTTATGTCATTTTTCCTTATGTTTTGAATATATACTCAATAGTAATCTAATATCCAAACCCACTGGATTTTTTTTTTTTAAACTTCAAAGTCTTTCTGGGACAATAAACTTTAAAGACTGATATCAAACTTAAGTGTTTATGTTGGCAGAGGAGACAATAAAGAAAATATCAACACATAACTTCCTATCAGTTTTCAAAATGAAGAATGCAGCATTTAATTTTATCAGGATGCTACTTTTGTTTAAATACCAGTCCATTATATTTCTAATGTATAAAGTGCAGAAAGCATTATGAAGACATACGAGTAATTTGTAATACATCAACACAAACACAATTTACTTTATGTCAGGTCAAATTGTTCTTTTTCTATAAAATATGATGCTGTCACTTAAAAAGTTTTAATAAATTCAGTCATTCCATAGCTCTTCGCATCTTTTTAAAAGTACTGCAGCTCAATCAAGTCTTAATTGAGACTGGCAAATAGAAAGGCACAGACTGGCATCTCTACAATGACTTGCATTTTATATAAAATTTGAAAAATCTTTAGTAGATATTTGCAAAAACATTTCAGGAACATAATCGATCAGCTGTCTTTGAATAGCAAAGAAGCCAAAAGTGGTAAGATGAAGAGACTTAGGTGCACCATATCAAAACAAGCAAATGTATGATCCAAAGCTTCAGCATCATCAAAATGCAAATTTGAAAGATGTTCAAAAAAAGGTTCATTTCATTTCTTAAGAAATAGTGCAAACCAAATGCACTCATTTCCTGTTCAAGAGTCAATTCAAATTTCAGCCATTTCCTTTTAAAGGAAATAGTACAGCAACACAGAGCAGAGGGTCGGTAACGCTACACCACCATCTACTCTAAAAAGGAAAACTACCTAGAAGTGGTTTTTGACACTAAAATGAGCAATCAGCTTTTTATAGTACTCTTACACATGCAATAAATTTGGCTTCCTTAAAAAAAAAAAAAAAAAAAAGCTATCTGTAAACTGAAGAATAATGTCCCAAACGCCCGTTTTGAAGAGTCATGGCCTAGCATACTCTAATTTCAAGAGTTTTAATTGACTAAGCCATCGGAAACTACTAACAACGAAATCAAATCATTTTAGCGGAATCTTTACTGTGCAAGAGTATGTCACTCTGCCCTCAGTAATTAAGCTTTGATAGTGAAAGCTTCGGTATTAAAATAGAAAAAATACAGGTTGTCGTGTAGCTGCGACATTTCTAGGTAATTAAGCTTCCCTGAGGGGTGGTGCTTTCTGTAAGGGATAGGCCCCAAACGCCCCAAATCCTTCAACCCCTCTCCGAGGGTAAAAGCGGGGTGTCCTACATTGAAAGGTAAAGGAAGAAGATCCAAAAAGGAAGGAAAACCCGGGGAGAAGACAGCATACGGAGCTCTGGGCTTGGTGCTAGCAGAGGTTACCCAGCAACCCACTGCAAAGGCGAGTTTGTGGGGCCTGCTGGAGAGAAGGCCTCGCCTAGGAGTTGCAACACACTCTTTCTCCAATGCGCAGCGCTCGGCCTGGGGGAGGGGGAGGAGGGGAAACAGCTGCCAGGGGAGCGGCGGGCCCAGCCCGGCCCGGCCCGCTCACCGTGAGGGTGTCGTCTATGTAGAGGGGAATCTGTCTCCTCTCGAAGGGGAATTCCTCCTCCCCGTCCCTGCACACTGCCACCAGTCGCGCCATCGTCCTCGACGCTGCCGTTGCCACCGTCACCACCTCCTCCCAGCTGCCGCCGCCGCCGCCGCTGCTCCTGCCGCTGCCGCTGCCGCCTCCTCCCAGCTCCTGCCTGCAACAGCCAAACCCCGCGAGCGTAAGCACCCGCCGCCGCGCAGCACATTCGCCACGGGCGGGAGGGAGCCGAGCGGGAGGGGACGGGAAAGCTGGGCTGCGTTTCCCATCACCCGATTCCACACGGGTTCAGCCAATCAGCACCAGGCAGCGCCGAGCCCCGCCCCCTCGCGCCGCTGCCCCACCCCGCCCCGGACAGCCGGCCTCCAGTCCGGGTCCAAAGGAGAGGCGGAAGGGACTGGCCAGTCCCGGGGCTTCCCCCGCCTGTCAAGGGAGTCCCGGCTCTGGGCCCCCACCCTTAACATCAGCTTTACAGCCCACTCCCCGCAACCTGCCGCCAGGATGCCCTCCGCCCACAGCTGACCCCTTCTCCCCCTTTCTTGGCGTGCCCCGCCCAGCCAGTCCCCTGGGCTGCAGTTGCCCAGCGCGACCCCGCCCCTGGGAGGGATCGACCCTGCCGAGGCTCTGCGGAGTCCCGGGTGGGGGCATCCCAGACCCTTTTCTCACCCTTCTCGGAGGAGGGCTCTCGGTCCTGACCTTCACCGTTTTCGTGGTCGCCTCCCTGACCCCCACCTCTGCTCCCCGTTACCGGCTGACGAGGCCCGCGTCAGGGCCGGCCTGGGCAGGAGTGCGGCTCCGAATGCCGTTTCCTCTCCAGGCTCAGTCAGCAGCTCGCGCCACGGGGAGTGGGGGAGGGCGGGCGGGGGACGTGGGGAGGGTGGGGCCGGGAGCCCCGCCTCTTCTCGCGAGACCGTCAAGTAGTGCTGTGGGGTCAGGGCTTTGGGAATCCTTGCCCGGGGAGTGGGGGGTTTTCCCCGGACCGTTCTGTGTGGGTGACCGGCGTCCTCTTTCGAGTCTAGCTACTCAAATAAATCCGAAATAGGACTTGTAGGAGGAATAAGTAGGTCTAAACCTCAGTCCTCAGCTGTGTGGAACTGAGAACCGCTTTCGCCAGGGCGAAGGGTGCCGAGCCGAGCTGGCTCGGGGCTGACTCGGGGTGGAGCCCTAGAGAAGACCTGGGTAAGTGGTCTGAGGCTGCCGAGGTCGGTGAGAGCCACAGGCAGGACTGAAGAAAAGTATCTGTGCGGGGAGGTAAGACACAAACTCTGGCCTTGGTTTTCTGGTACTTGACACCACTCACTCCGCTCTCCACGGCGGGAAAATTGGAGAAGGAAAGGGACTTGACACACTGATTCCCCGGGAGCCAGCTGTGTAACTGCTTCCCTATCTAGGACTGCATAGCGATCCCGCCGAGGAGACCGAAAATATTTAAGAGCCGTCAGTTTTATGATGTCATTGTTAACACTGGAAGCAAACGGAAAACTGGACAGTGGCTTGTGTGTGTATCCTAGCCAAAAGAATTTCTTGGTCTAGGTTAATATTAACACAGGGACTCCCTTGAGCAAAGTACTGGTACTGGCCAAAGGCCTTTCCCTCTGACCATCTTCGGAGAAGCCGAACTGCTTGCCACCATGTACTCAATGCTGACCTTGAAGGCTTTGGAGCTCTGTAGTAAAAAAGCTAAAATAGTTGATGGAAGGTATTTTGCCTATGAATGTTCTGGCCATTATAAATGGACAAATCCATTTACTAGTCTTACAACTGTCTCATGTTAAGGAGAGAGCTATATTTCTTGGTAGAATAGGCTAGAACTGTGATACTGACCTTTAAAAAGTATTTTGGTCGTCACATGAAGTCTTAAGACATTCACAACAAAAAACCCCATAGTGCATCCTTAGCCATGTTGCCTTGTGACATTGTGTGGTCACTGTTAGGGTAGGTGACATAATAAACTGGAAGAACCATTCAATCCCAAAGGTGTGATTATCCAGTTAAGTATTTATGTCTTTTGGCCATGTAGGGAGAGCAGAACAGTGTGATCATTAGCTTAAATCTATAGGCATATAGGATATGCATGTTTCTGACAGGTTAGACTATATAGACAAAATTTGGGCACTTTGAGAGAATCTTGTATTTTACGTAAAAATATTCCTAAGAAAAAAGAATACTGTGCCCTGAACCCCATAAATGCATCAATGTACAAAGTTATTTAATAAAAAATAATTAAAAAAAATTTTTTTTAATACTGTGATTTTTAAGATCTACAGGTGCTCTTATAAAGGCTACATCTATTAATGTACCTACTTTAAACCTTTTAAACTTTGTTAGGTTTATGGGTAGTAAACAACATTGAAAACGACAAGCTCAATACATATGTGCTAATTTTAATTACTTTCATTACTGAACACACACCAGGTGCTAGCAAAAAACAGAGCATTCACCCTTAACTTAAATCTAAATGTTAGAAAAGACATTAAATCCATAATAAAATGAGAAGATCACGACAATCTCTATCTACCTGAGATTACTTTCCCTCATTTAGGTTTGTCTTTTAGGTCCACAGAGTACACTTATTAGTATCTTTAGACAATGCTTTACCATATGATAGGCCTTCAATGAATACATGAGCCTAAGGATAATTTGCTAGATAAATTTTTCTTTCTCAAGGAGTAGTATGAGTACTGCAAATACACTACAATCCAAAGGAAAATGCTTAGAAAACTCTTTTACGACAAAATGATTTTTAGGTTTTACTATTCATCTTCTTAGTACTGAAGTAGGCACCTATTTTTATTTTTCACTGTTGGTCTGTCATCAGCTATAACCACTTGTACTGCAGCAAATATTTAATGTGTATTGTCCTATGTACTTTAAAATAAAAATGACCTACCTTGGCTTAGTGCCCATCGCTCAGTGAGTAGGACACCTGTCACATACACCGAGGCTGGTGGGTTTGAGCCCAAGGCCTGCTAAATAATAATGACAATTAGGATAAAAAATACCTGGGCGTTGTGGTAGCACCTGTAGCCGCAGCTACTCTGGAGGCTGAGACAAGAGAATAGCCTAAGCCCAGGATTTGGAGGTTGCTGTGAGCTGTGACACAACAGCACTCTACCAAGGGCGACATAGTGAGACTCTGTCTCAAAAAAAAAAAAAAAAGAAGAAAAGAAAAACACCTACCGTTAGAGAGCTTACTTCTAGTAGACAAAATACTAGTAAGTGCTATGTAAAAGAAGCCAGTTGTAACCAGTTTTTTAAATTTTGATATTGGCATTGTCAGGAAAGGAAAGCTACCAACAGCTAGTACCTAGGAAATGAAGAACAGAAAAAAATAAAGACCAGATGTAGTGATAGAGATGTGATAAATTATCAGCAAAATACCATTCTTTTTCTCTAGGTCCCCAAGGTACGAGAAGCCAGCCACCAAACTCAGGCATAAATATGTCTATTCTTCAAGCTACCAAGGTTTAAAAGAAATGAAGATTACCAATTTATTTTTATTACTTATTTTTGTAGACTGTATGTAAGCTCCGAGGGAGCAATGTAGGAGGGCGGACAATTAAGTTTGAGAATTGATCTTAGAAAAAGTGCCACTTTGTTGCTGAACATCACTATGGTCACCCTTGAAGTACTCCCCTTGCAAAGTGCTTAGTTCACACTTCGAAGCAATTTTTCTAGGATGAGTTCACAAACTTAATTGTCAGGCCTTGTACAATGACAGCCCTGATAGCCATTCCAGAGAGAGTTCCAAAATTGCTTTGAAGGATGAAAATGGCACTGACATCTGTGCATAGCTTCCCAAGGGGAGTGCTTCACAGGTGACCATAGTGATATTCACTAATGAGGTATGCAGCACTTTTTCTAGGATGTAGGATGAGTTTGAAAATTGTCCACCTATATGTTTTCATCTGACTTATATAACAGATTAAACATTGATTCTCAATAAAATTTATACAAAATACCTGTCATCTTCTGAGACATTGGTGTTGATACATATGTGATAGATATCCCTAGGTTATAATTGTTTTTTCTTTTCTTTCTTTTCTTTTTTGTATTTTTACCAATGACTGTACTAATCAGGCTCCATTTTCTAATTGTATAAAATTAAAATCATGGGGCTCGGCGCCTATAGCTCAGGCAGCTAGTGCGCCAGCCACTATACCAGAGGTGGCAGGTTTGAATCCAGCCCGGGCGAAAAAATAGATGGGCATTGTGTCCAGTGCCTGAAGTCCCCACTACGTGGGAGGCTGCGGCAAGAGAATCTCTTAATACCGAGGAGTTTGAGGGTGCTGTGAGCTGTGACGCCAAAGCACTCTACCCAGGGCAACAGCTTGAGACTGTCTCAAAAAAAGAAAAAAATTTAAAATCATAGGAGTGAGTTACTTTCTGAAGGTCATAGATAGACAAAAGTCCTAGACCAGATTATATTATTATTAATTCAATCCTCACTTTGTTCTCTTTCCTTCTCCCCTCTTTGTCTTCAAAAATTGATAGTTACTTAGAAAGCAATAGTTGATTAGAAGACCTTTTGTTATTTTCACTATAATAACCAGACTGGGTTTTCTGTTTTATTTTTAGACCCAGGGTCTCCGTGTCACCCAGGCTGGAGTGAAGTGGCATGACCACAGCTCAGTGTAACCTCCAACTGCTGGGCCCAAGATCTTCCTGCCTTGGCCTCTCAGGATGCAGGAATTACAGGCATGAACCATAGCACCCTAGCCCCACATTGTTTTATATGGTAATAAAATCTAGGATTTAAATTACCATTGTTATCCAAATCTGTGGATCTGTGAATTGGGTTGTTTTTTTCTCCTTTTTTTTTTTTTTTTTTTTTTTTGGTAATTGGTTTTCTTTTGTTTTTTTTTTTTTTTCTATTGTATCTGTTAAAAATATACACTTTCCCCATGTCCATTTTTTTTTTTTTTTTTGAGACAGAGTCTCACAATGTTGCCCTTGGTAGAGTGTGGTGGCATCACAGCTCACAGCAACCTCAAACTCTTGGGCTTAACCAGTTCTCTTGCTTCAGCCTCCCAAGTAGCTGGGACTACAGGCACCTGCCACAACGCCCAGCTACTTTTTTGTTGTAATTGTCGTCGTTTGGCAGGCCTGGGCTGGTTCAAACCCACCAGCTCGCATGTATGTGGCTGGTGCCCTAGCTGCTGAGCTACAGGCGGGAGCCACTTACATTGTTTTTTAAGGAAAAATAATGTATATAAGTTAATATATAATGGATACCTGTAGTCCCAGCTACAAATGTTTGAGGTTGCTGTGAGCTGTGATGCTACGGCACTCTACCAAAGGCGACAAAGTGAGACTCTGTTTCAAAAAAAAAAGAAAAGTTAAAATATAAGCTCCTTGAAGGCAGGAACTTTGTCCTATTTTTTTTTTTTTTTTAATCCCAGCACCTGTACTTGTTTACATCAGAGCTCAGTAAATGTTGAATCTTTTTCTTCAGTAAACTAGAATGAAATCAGAGTGGTCTTTACTTATCAATTCTTCTATTTTTTTTTTTTTTTTTTTTGATAAAGAGCCTCAAGCTGTCAACCTGAGTAGAGTGCTATGGCATTGCAGCTCACAGCAACCTCCAACTCCTCAGCGATTCTCTTGCCTCAGCCTCCCAAGTACCTGGGACTACAGGCGCCCATCACAACACCCAGCTATTTTTTTGGTTGCAGCCATCATTGTTGTTTTGGCAGGACCCGGCTGGATTCGAACCCTCCAGTTCAAGTATATGTGGCTAGTGCCTTAGCTGCTTGAGCCACGGGTGCCAAGCCAATTCTTCTATTTTTTTAATGCTATTTCATTAGCTTTCTCTTACATGATTTTCAGATTGGAGATGAAAAATAACACTCATACTGAGTAAATTTTGTTCTTTTGAGTTGTTATTCAATATCTGTAATAGTTGAGACATGAATTTACTGAGAGAGATTTAAGACCTAGAAAAGGATGAACAGTAAGCAGCAGACCAATTAGACAACGTGATCATTAAATCATCAGATAACTTACTTTAATTTACTTTTTCTAGGCTAAGACGCCAGCCATGTACACCCGAGCTGGCGGGTTCAAATCCAACCCGGACCCACCAAACAACAATGGCGGCTGCAACCAAAAAAAAAATGGCCGGGCGTTGTTGCGGGCGCCTGTGGTTCCTGCTACTAAGGAGGCGGAGGCAAGAGACTCTTTGAGCCCAGGAATTGGAGGTTGCTGTGAGCTGTGATGCCACAGCTCTATCCAGGGTGACAGCTTGAGATTCTGTCTCAAAAAAAAAAAAAAAAAAATTTACTTTTTCTAAATGAGGGAACAATATGGTTGAGCCCTTCTGCCCTCCTGAGTGCTCAAACAGGTAAATTGTACAGTATTGGCACTAGTTAGCAGGAAAACCAATCACTTTTCTCAGTCATGCTTAATTTACATACTATAATCTTATTGGTTAAATTTCATAAATTTTCATACAACCTATTTGACATACTGATTTCTTTAGGGGGAAAATTTCTTTCAATAATAGATTAAATCCAAATGTAATTGATTGTAGTTAGCAAATATAAAATGCCACATAAATGCCAAATTAGCCATCAATTTAACAAATTAAAGCAAACGAATTAGTATAGTAGTCATATTTAACAAATTAAGAACTAAAATAAAATTTCAACCAATTTGGAGACAACTAATTAGCAAATCTACAATTTAATATCAGAGAAGGCTCCACCTGCTCTACAGTACACAAATAATTCAGATTACCAAATACCAAATTAAGCCTTCTGACCCTAGATATTACTGAAATAATCAAACTTTTACTTGAAAATAGAATGAAAGGGGACATGATGGCTCACGCCTGTAATCCTAGCACTCTAGGAGGCTGAGGTGGGTAGATTGTTTGAGCTCACGAGTTCATGACCAGCCAGAGCAAAAAGTGAGACCCCCCTTCCCCCATCTCTACTAAAAATAGAAAAACCAAGGCAAGAAGAGCGCTTGAGCCCAAGAATTGGAAGTTGCTGTGAGGTATGACGCCATGGCACTCTACCCTGGGTGACAGCTTGAGACTCAAAAAACAAAAAACAAAATAGAACTAAAGGGAAATTTAAATTATTTTTGCTCACTTTAAATGATGAATATTGAATATTATAATTGAAAACTACGGACTTTATGGATTCTTAAAATTTTAGATTTTAAACAGCCAGTCCACATATCTTAGAGTTTTTAAATGACTCAAGACAATAATTTATTAAATCTTAATATAGCCATAGTTTTAGTAGGTACTTGATGACTTTTTCTCAGAGGTCCTTGTTGCCTGTAACATGGTAGGTGCATGCCTGAAATGGCTCCTGCCTTCCTTTCCAGCTTTCTGTCCTTTTTCTGAGTCTCACTCCTCTTTCAGTTCCAATATGTGCTTGGTTCTCGCCCAGCTGGAGAACTTTTGCTGAGGAACTCATCCTACCTAAACTGCTCTCTGCTGTTTACATCCTCCCACCTTCTAGACCAGTGATTTTCTTCTTTCTCTTTTTTTTTTTTTCTTTTTTGAGACAGAGTCTCACTATGTCACCCTAAGTAGAGAACCATGGTGTCACAGCTCACAGCAACCTCCAATTCCTGGGCTCAAGCGATTCTCCTGCCTCTGCCTCCCAGGTAGCTGGGACAGGCGCCCTCCACAACGCCCGGCTATTTTTTGGTTGCGGCCGTCATTGTTGTTTGGCGGGCCTGGGCTGGATTTGAACCCGCCAGCTCAGGTGTATGTGGCTGACACCTTAGCCACTTGAGCCATAGGTGCCAAGCCATTTTACTTTTTTTTGATCAACATAATTTAACTATGCCTTGATAGTTTATAGGGTCAAGTATGCCATGAGATTTAAAAAGGTTGAAAAACAGTGCTCTAGACACATACAGTTTAACTCCTCATCCCATCCAAAAACAAAAACAAAATACCATCTGTGGGGAAAACTGATGCTTCACTAGATCAATTCTTGACTTTACACTCTAGGCAAACTATACTTACTCTTTTTTTTTTTTTTTGGAGACAGAGTCTCACTTTGTCCCCCTTGGTAGAGTGTATCACAGCTCACAGCAACCCCAAACTCTTTGGGCTCAAATGATTCTCTTGCCTCAGCCTCCCAAGTAGCTGGGACTACAGGCACCTGCCACAATGCCAGGCTGTTTTTAGAGAAGAGGTCTCACTCTGGCTGAGGCTGGTCTCAAACCTGTGAGCTCAGGCAATCCACCCACCTTGGCCTCCCAGAGTGCTAGGATTAGAGGTGTGAGCCACTGCACCTGGGCCATACAACTCATTCTATTCTTTGGAACATTTAACTGTTTTCTGATTTCATAACACATATGTGTTGATTTTTTTTTTTCTGAGTCAGTCTCAAGTTGTTACCCTGGGTAGAGTGCCACAGCATTGTAGCTCACAGCAACCTCCAGCATTTGGGCTTAAGAGATCCTCTTGCCTCAGTTTTTCTTTTTCTTTTCTTTTTTTTTTTTTTTTGCAGTTGTTGGCCAGGGCTAGGTTTGAAGGCACCACCTAGCATATGGGGTCAGTGCCTCACTCCTTTGAGTCACAGGTGATGCCCCAAGGTGAAAGGTTTTTTGTTTTTTGTTTTTTTTTTTGAGACAGAGCCTCAAGCTGTCACCCTGGATAGAATGATGTGGCATCACTGCTCACAGCAACCTCCAATTCCTGGGCTCAAGCAAGTCTCCTGCCTCCGCCTCCCAAATAGCTGGGACTATAGGCACCCGCCACAATGCGCGGCCATTTTTTGGTTGCAGCCATCATTGTTGTTTGGCAGGCCCAGGCTGGATTCAAACCCACTAGATCAGGTGTACGTGGCTGGCGCCTTAGCCCGTTGAGCCACAGGCGCCAAGCCATTGCCTCAGTTTTTCTATTGTTAGTAGAGATGGGGTCTCGCTTTTTGCTCAGGTTGGTCTCAAACTCATGAGCTAAAGTTATCCACCTGCCTCAGCCTCCCAGAGTGCTAGGATTACAGGCGTGAGCCACCGTGCCCAACCTATGTCTTTGATTTTAAATATTTTCTTCTGTGCTCACTTCAGCAGCAAATAAACTAAAATTGGAATAACATAGAAAGGATTAGCATGCCCTCTGCTCAGAGATGACAGGCAAATTCATGAAACATTCCATTTGTGTGTGTATATTATACTTTGATGGAATTGCATACATCTGTGCCTAGCAATATTTCTAGTCGACCACATATTCTAATCTTTTTTCACTTAGTTTTGGCTTGGCACCTGTACACAGTGGTTATGGCACCAGCCACATACACCCAGGCTGGCAGATTTGAACCAGCCTGAGCCAGCTAAACAACTGCAACAAAAACATAGCCCGGCATTGTGGCAGGTGCCTGTAGTCCCAGCTACTTGGGAGGCTAAGGCAAGAAATCGTTTCAGCCCAAGAGTTTGAGCTATGACGCCACAGCATTCTGCCCAGGGTGATGTGATGGGACTGTCTCAAAAAAAAAAAAAACCAAAATAAAACATTGTTTTAAGTAGCTTTTATAGCAAGATAATATAATGGTATGGGTGTAATCTAAATTTCTTTCTCATGGTATTACCTTGTATCTGGTCCTTTTATTTTGTTCCTTGTAATTGAGTCACAGGCAGGATCCAGAGGAGGTAGAGCTAGAGTAGGGCCAGTCTAGTGAAGCATAGGGAGCCCCCGGTCCCTTCTTAGCAAACCCAAAGCTTAAGGGAAAGGGTACTGGCCTTGACCTGCCTCTGCCTCCTCTGCCTAACCTCCAGTTGCCTTATTACACCTTCACTTGTAATCCACTTAGAAAAACAAGCTCTTTAAAACTTTTTAAGGATTGTTTTTTCTTCAAAGTTTAGACCAAAGTTTTGTTTTTTGTCTGCCTCTGATGCTGACACCCAGATGGTGGGATGAAAGTCTTGGTTTTTTTTTCCCTCCAGCCCCTCTGTAGGGATATATGCTGGGGAGGATTATCTCCTTGGATCCCTGAGTTTCCATAACGGAGTATAACAAGAGTACAGATATTTCTTTTCTTTTCTTTTTTTTTTTTTTTGAGACAGAGCCTCAAGCTGTCACCCTGGATAGAGTGCTGTGGCATCACAGCTCACAGCAACCTCCAATTCCTGGGCTCAAGCGAGTCTCTTGCCTCTGCCTCCCAAGTAGCTGGAATTATAGGCGCCCACCACAACGCCCAGCCATTTTTTGGTTGCAGCTGTCATTGTTGTTTTGGCGGGCCCAGGCTGGATTTGAACCCGCCAGCTCAGGTGTACGTGGCTGGTACCTTAGCCCGTTGAGCCACAGGCACCGAGCCAAGAGTACAGATATTTCTAAGCAGCAACAGGCAGTTTTTTATGGTGACTTAAATGTATATTTTTTTATTTTTTTGAGACCGTTTCATTTTCTTTTTTTTTTTTTTTTTTCAGTTTAGCCGAGGCCGGGTTTGAACCCACCAGCTTCGGTATATGGGGCTGGCACTCTACTCGCTGAGCCACAGGTGCCGCCCGAGGCAGTTTCATTTTGTCACCCTTGGTAGAGTGCTGTGCCATCACAGCTCACAGCAATCTCAAACTCTTGGGCTTAAGCAATTCTCTTGTCTCAGCCTCCCAAGTAGCTGGGATTACAGGCACCCACCACAACACCTGGCTATTTTTTCATTATTGTTGTAGTTGTCATTGTTCTTTGGCGGGCCCAGGCCAGGTTTGAACCCACCAGCCCTGTTTATGTGGCCAGCGCCCTAGCCACTGAGCTATAGGCGCTGAGCCATAAATGTGTATTTTGATAACCAATCACAATTCTAGGCTCAGTATTGTAACAGGGAGCAGCAAACAGTGACCACAAGCACATTCCTGTCCTGGATGGCTTGTAATGCAGAACGAACTCAATTAAAATGATTTTATAGGGTGGATGCAGTGGCTCATGCCTATAATCCTAGCACTCTGGGAAACCAAGGCCTGTGGACTTCGTGAGCTCAGGAGTTTGAGACCAGCCTGAGCAAGGGTGAGACGCTGTCTCTGGGTATTTTGGCAGGTGCCTGTAGTCCCAGCTACTTGGTAGCCTGAGGCAACAGGATTGCTTGAGCCCAAGAGTTTGAGGTTGCTGTGAGCTATGATGCCACAGCCCTCTATCCAGGGCAACAGAGTGAAAGTCTCTCAGAAAAAAAAAAATTTATAAGCAAACATACTCTCCCATACATGCTTTCTTCTTATTCTTAGGTTTTATTAAAAAATTAAAATAAGGGGTGGCGTGTGTGGCTCAGTGAGTAGGGGGCCAGCCCCATATGGCGGAGGTGGCAGGTTCAAACCCAGCCCCAGCCAAAAACTGCAAAAAAAAAAAAATTAAAATAAGCATTGGGCAGCACCTGTGGCTCAGTGGGTAGGGCACCGGCCCCATACACCTAGGGTGGTGGATGGAACCCAGCCTTGGCCAAACGCAACAAAATTAGCCTGGTGGTGTGGCAGGCGCCTATAGTCCCAGCTACTTGGGAGGCTGAGGCAAGAGAATCGCCTAAGCCCAGGAGTTGGAGGTTGCTGTGAGTTGTGACGCCACAGCACTCTACTGAGGGCAATAAAGTGAGACTATCTCTAAAAAAATAAAGAAAGAAATAAGTATTGACAATCTACAATTCACACTGAAATGTTTTAAACATTTCATTCAATGTAAAAATTATAAAATACACAATAAGAATGGCATAAGGTGGTATTAAAATGTAAAGTAAAAATCCTTCCCACCCCCCCAAGAAAAAAATCCTTCCCACCCTCCAATCTTCCAGTGTTACAACTCTAAAGTTGCTTTAAAATATTGACATTTGGCCAGGCAAAGTGAATGGTGGCTCATGCCTGTAATCTTAGCACTCAGGGAGGCCAAGGCAGGTGAATTGCTTGAGCTCAGGAGTTCAAGACCAGTCTCAGCAAAGTGAGACTCTAGTCTCTGCTAAAAATAGAAAAACTAGCCAGGCGTCATAGTGGGCGCCTATAGTCCCAGCTACTCTGTAAGATGAGGTAAGAGGATTGCTTTAGCCCAAGAGTTTGAGGTTGTTGTGAACTATGATGATATCACGGCACTCCACACAGGGTGACACAGTGAGACGGTCTCAAAAAAGTACATATATATATTTTGTATACATTTATTAATTTCTAAAAAGTCACGGGGCTTTGTTTCTTCACTATTGGTTTTAGTGTTGAAATACAATTAAAATATTAAGCATCACTACTGTTAGAGTATTGAAATTATAATTTTATAATATAGTTTAACATTGGGGTGCCAAAGCACATTTTCCTCACATGTAATATTTATTCTTCCCCAATAATTATTGCTCAAATACAGACACATCATACCATATATCACCAAAATTTTATAGTCTTATCCTGCAAATATAGCACATATATAATTAAACAGTTAGTAAACATATAGAGATTGAGCACAAACAAAGCCCATAAGGTACTGCTGTGTAATGTATCTACCATCAGGTTGATCACACCAGTTGTTACATTGGACAGCAAGAAAAAAGTTAACTGTTTTCTATTTAGAGCTGTGATTAAACAAAGACTGTGTTCCTTTCTTTGAACTTCAGGGAAATGAGATTCTGAATACTTTTTATTTGTGACAGGTGACTGGGTAAGTTTCCAAGAACATGGTACTAGAGTTCCTTTAATTAGAAATTTGGCAAAACTCAAAATTATATCACCCAATAATAAACTACTGAGGAGGATCAGGCTAGAAGCAACTATCCAAATACAAAAGGCTAAATTGGCCATTCTTCGAGATACTGCTTCTACATTTACTTGAACTATGTAGAGTGATATGAAGAGGCCAATAGCTGCCAGTAGAAGACAAGAGGCTACTTTTATCAAGTCTTTGATATGTGATCTGTGCTTACCGACATACAACCCTGTTTGCACACCAGCCATGTGTATTGCCACATACCCCAATGAAGAAATTATTCCTTCTCGGTTAGCATTTAATAGACCAATCCTTGTGCCACTGCCATCAGTGCCATACAAAATTAACCTCTTTAGTGGGGTAAAGTCGAGAGCTAGCTGGTATAATATAGTAATACTGAGAGAAACAATCCAGGATTTATTTACAGGAAAAATAATCAACAGTAGAGATGTTATCATTCTCACAACTATCATGGTAAAGAAAAAGTTCCAGTGAACTCCATATTCGCTTACATGTTCCTGATAGCCTATGGATTTTATAATGACTAATCGTCCAATTCCTAGGAACATTAATGGCCAAACAGAGTACAATGACTTTGTAAAATAATAAAATCTGGATCCTTTGATATAGTCTTTCCTTCTGATTTCTAGACAAACCATTGCAGTCCCAAAAACAAAGCCACCTACTCCAAAATCCATTGCTCCTGTCCCATACAGCTCTGTTTTGGCAAATCTTCTGGGAAAAAGTGGGAAGTCCACAGCCAAAATAGCAATAGCAGTAAACACACTGTTAATTACACGGAAACAGGAGATGGCTGGAATGTATTCTGATTCTAAACTGATTGTGAGGAATTTTTCAAGGATTTTCTGGACAGGCTCTCTGGCATAGCAAGTCCTCCTCTGGTATATTTGATAAAACAGTCCTGCCCCAAAGATAATCACAGTGAGAAGCTCAAGGAGGATAAATGAAGACAAAATGGTCAAGGTGGCCACCAGGGGAAGTATTAGGACAATAAAGTCAATGAAGAATCTAGTTTTCCAGGTATGTGAACAAGAACACAAGTGCTGTGAGAAAATGATCAGGAACCCTCTACACAGGATACAGAATGCAGGATAACACAAGCCCTGGGTGATTTCCAGCACGCTGGTTCCATTGAGGTTACTGACAAAAGCTTCCTTCATCTGCTTTTGAGACATTTTTTTTTTCTTTCTGTGAAAACAAGAGCAAAGGAATGGATGTGTAGAAAGCAACGTTCTTGTGAAATTGGCATATTATATATTTGACTTAATTATACTCTTTTGCTAGAATTCAGAGCAGAACTTTAGTCCCTAGTAATTTCAAATCAAGGGCATAACCTAGGACTTCGATTCCTTTTCTAAGGATTATAAGAAGAAATTAAACCTGATGCATTAAGATAGGAATGTCATAGTATGAAATTACTGGTTAGAGTTTTTTTTGTTTTTTTTTTAGACAGAGTCTCACTTTTTCACCCTTGGTAGAGTGCCATGGCATCATAGACAGCAACCTCAAACCCTTGGGCTCAAGTGATTCTCTTGTCGCTGCCTCTCAAGTACCTGGGACTACAGGCATCCACCACAACACCCCGCTATTTTTAGAGACGGGGTTTCGCTCTTGCTTGGGCTGGTCTCCAATCAGTGAGCTCAGGCAATCCATCTGCCTCAGCCTCTCAGAGTGCTAGGATTACAGGCATGAGCCACAGCGCCCAGCCTAGTTAGAGATCTTTATAGCTATTCTCAGAACAAGACAGACTCATACAGAAAGTGAATTTGGTACATAAACCCAGAAGCATGGATTGATTGTCAGACAGGACTTTCTATTTCAGAGCATAGTGTATGTCATGAAGATTAATAAAAATTTAATAGGGTACTGCCTGTGGCTAAGTGGGTAGGGCGCCAGCCCCATATACAAAGGGTGGTGGGTTCAAACCCAGCCCCAGCCAAACTGCAACAAAAAAATAGCTGGGCGAGTGCCTGTAGTCCCAGCTACTTGGGAGACTGAGAATCGCTTAAGCCCAGGAGTTGGAGGTTAAGCCCAGGAGTTGGAGGTTGCTGTGAGCTGTGATGTTGTAGCACTCTATTCAGGGTGACAGCTTGAGGCTCTGTCTCAAAAAAAATAAATAAATAAAAATAAAAACAAAAATTTAATACACCTTACTAATGACTGTATGCCAAATTTGGGGGGGACGGGTGGTGTTGTAGCTACAAGTACACTTTGAAGTTGGGGGTGCTTGGTTTCTGTTTAGAGCCTCTCTAAACTTACTGCCTTCAGTACAAAACTGACCCCTGCAGTGATTTCTAGAGCTCCAGGCAGTTCCTTCCTTCATTTACAGACAGCTGTTTTCGAATTAAGGTGCATAGGGCCTATGCACAGGTGCACTAAAAACGGACATACAACATTGTACTCCATGATTGCATTAGTGTACACAGCTATGAATAAAAGCAAACGGACATACAGCACATACTCGTGTTGCTTTTCAAAAATGGATGTTAAACACTTCTCTATCACATATCAGTGTCTGAAAAGCGGCATATCGGACCAACATAAGTGCTTGTCAAATATCAACCACGCTATATAAATGCATGCATGTGTGTGTGCATTACGGCCTGTCTGGGTCCTGCAACAATACTTCACGGTAGAGACCTAAATCTTGCCTTTTGAAAAATAAAAGTCCTTTTCTTGACAGGCGCCCGCACTGGCAGCGCCCTGTCCTAGCACCTCACGTGTTCCAAGTAGCGTCGGTTCCCCGAGAGCAGAGGGTTGTCTAAGTGGGCCGCGCCGCAGGGCTCCGGGGCACCCGCAGGTCCACGCGGGAACCGGCCGCTTCCGCCTTCCGGGTGAGGCTTCCGGCCGACGCACGGTAGGCTGCTCTTCCGGGCCGGCAGATTCCGCGCGGCCCCGGTCAGGACGGCTCCCTTCCTGACATATTTCGGGCCTGTTCCCCCCGACGCTCTCGGGCCTTGCGCCGGTCCGTGGGAAGAGCGCCTAGAGGGGAAAAGATGTGGCTCACAGCGGCCCCTCAGACTCCACGGCGAGGCTCTGTCAGGGTTAAGGGGTCTGAGAAACCCGTGAAAGATTCCGCCGCGACAACCTCTGTTGAAAGAACGCACGTCCCTGGGGGTGCCCGGAGGCCCGGGAAACCGTGCTTTCCTAGCTTCTGCCCCTCAGGGCGCGGGACGCTGCCTTTTCACTCTCGAGACTCAAACTGTTTCACCTTAACCTAGACCGAGCATGCAAGCCCAGACCCGAGTCCCGGGCGGGCCACGTGCGCCCTTCGCCGCGTGTGCGCGCCCCGCCCCGGGGGAGGAGCCGCCCCGCTCGCGGCCACTTGGCCCCGCAGCCGGCAGCCCGGGAGATCCCGCGGTCCCGGCTTTCTTGCCTCCGGGCTCGCTCCGGCTCCCGCCCCATCCTTCCCTCCCCTCTCGGGCTCTTCTCGCCGCTTCATAAGGCGCGCCCGCCTTTTTAAACAGACCGGCCGACCAGTACGCTCGGCGGCTCGGGCCGTAGGACCGGTGAGTGCCACCCCCAGCCCAGATCTGAAAGCCTCGGTGACGCCGAAGGGACAGGGAGGGTCAGTTTGCCTCCCAGAGTTGAGGAAGAAGGGGGCGTCGCCCGTGCCCTTTCCAGAACGCCGTTTCCTTTCTCTAACCTTTTCTTTTTGACTCTCTCGTGTTTCCGAAGGAGAGAGCCCAGCTCTTGGCTCTGTCTCAGAACAAGGACCTTTCACGGTCACCCTCCACCTTTTCACCTTGCTGGCAGGGAATGGCCTGGGAGGGGGGAAGGGAGCCCCTGCCCAGGATCCGTGGAGCGGGCGGCTAGTTCCAGCGGGCGTCAGGACAGCAGCGCCCTTGGCTAGGGTCATGTCTACCTTTCTGGGAAGGACGTACTCTTATCCATGCCAGGTGCTTCCAGAGGGCATCCCAGCACGGGCACGTCTCCAGGACCGGGAGTCCTCGATTCCCGCCTGGAACCTGGGGGCGGGGCCGGCGGGGCTCCCAGGACCATTTCCCAGCCCTTCTCCTTGTCTGCCCTCCCAGGCTTTCTCCCTGCCAAGAAAGAAACTGAAGCTGAGGAGGAGGAGGAGGACCAGTGATCAGGCTGCTACTTGCCTTGACTCGTTGTTCCATCTATTCATTACTGCCTCCCTTCTGCCCACAGTGGTCACACCCTTTCCACAAATTCTTGGCTGGTAACTGCACAGTCAACTGAAATAGGAGCTGGGAGAACTAGAGAAAACCGCCCTAATCAGACTTGACTCCAGCTGGGAGCTGACGCTGCATCCTAATAACATTTGCAAAGCACTCTCACTGGTATTAGCCCATTTGATCCTTAGCCCTGTGTGGTTTGGATGTTATTATTACATTTTGCAAAGGAGGAAACAGTAAGGTTTTAGAGTGTTTTGTTTTTTTTTCCAGTTTTTGGCCTGGGCTGGGCTTGAACCCACCACCAGCATATAGGGCCAGCGCCCTACTCCTTTGAGCCACAGGTGCCACCAACTTAGAGTGTTCTTGTGACCTGCCTCAGAGGGGTTGTGGGCTTTGTACTCTAACCCCACCATCTGTTGTGCTTTCCCATGGTACTTACCTCTTAAGGTTAGTTTCCAGTTGAAGGAGTTTGTTCTCCTTGAGCTCCTGAGGCCTTTGCATGGCTATCCCGTGGGTGGAGTCCCATCAGTGTCAGGTGATTTTGTCCAATACAGAATTGATATCCTTTTCTGCCTGAATTGTCCTGTTTCCAGTTTCCATGGAAGTCTCTATCCCTGGGTTCTTTAAAGATGTATTTGGGGCCTCAAGAAAGTCCCATCAGATTTAATCCATTACAGGCACCCCTCATCCTTATCCCTCCTTGCTAGGGGAGGTGCTGAGATCTGAAAAACTCACTTACCATTGTTCAGATGCTGTCCTAGACCCAGCCTCACACACCTTTTCTCAGATGGATTCCCTTCCTTGAAATCCTTACCTTCTTGAAGTAGATAATGTACTGTTCCACCTGATTAGTGCTCTCTAACAGATGATCAACCCTTAGTTGTAGGGCTACCAATAATCACCCTCTGGATGAATATTCAGGATTGCATTTTGTATGAGTCTTTCAGACCATGACCTCATTGACTTTACCAACCCCTCTTTGTGAAGTCGATTTAACCCCATTTTCAAGGTGAGGAATTAAGTTAGGTGTATGGCTTACCCATGGTCACACACTCCGTGCATGGCTGAGCTATGATTTCCTTACTATACAACTGCTTTCCTAGAGCATCATGAGTTGACTCTAGGCATAATGACTAGAAGATTTGCAGTCCTAACTCTAACCCTGTAATAAAACTGGCCTGGTGAGCCTCTGGAGGCTATTATAAAAGTTTCCTCTGTTTCCTGGTTGGCAGAGGAAAGGACAGACCCTCTCTGCCCAGGCTTGCCCTGCTTCTCATTTTAGTTGATCCTGCTTGGTGGTAGGAGTAGGAATGAGTCACCTATGTATGGCCCTTGTCTTTTATTCGGCAGGCTCTGTGGTGACACGTCTCAGATTCTTGAGCCCATTGCTGAAGCCATGTCCCAGCCCAAGGCCTGATGACCAGGTGGATAGCATTCCTTGTGTCTGCGACTCAGAACCCTGGCTGACCACACTGAAGAAAGATGCTCCAGCAGGTAAAACCTCATCCTTGGATAACCCATGCCTGCAAGCACCTGAGGCATCTTTTGCTTGTTTGAAGTTTCTACTCCTCACCTGAAGGAAGGGAAAAAACCCTTAAAGGTCTTTTTTTCTCTCTTTAGCTCAGTGGTTCTCAACCTTCCCAATGCAGCGATGTATTTTCATTGTTACAAAGGGGTCGTGACCCACAGGTTGAGAACTGCTGCATCACTCCAGTGCCTTTTACCCATCATCAAGAAGCTCTTCCTGATCTCTAATTTGAATTTTTCATGTGTTTTTTAGCTCTTTTCTTTGGAATAGGTAAAGGAATCCTTAAGGTGACCCTACCTAGGGAGTTCAGAGAGACCTGAATTGTTGAGGCACTGTAGGAGGTACAGTAGAAGCCTAGAGCTTTCAAGAGGATCTGTTCCTTGAAGCTGAACCTTAAAGAATGAGAAGGAATTAGCCAAGTGGAGAAGGAAAATAAGTAGTCTAGGCAAAGAAGTCAACCTGTGCAAAAATGTGGGAGATATCTTTTGTAGACATAGAAGGAGTCTGATGAATGTATCATGGACTGCATGAAGCCTGCCCTTATCCTGGGCCTTTGCCTATCTGAAAATGCTGCTATTTGCCCCAGGCCTATAAAATTCCAAGTCACTACTTACCATGGGACTCTGATATCCACATCATCCTTCATGTGCAACTCCTGGTCCAGAGAGAATGCCAGTACATATCTGCTGAATTTTTATTTTACTAAGTATTTCTAGGCACCATGCTGAAGTATGTTGAAGATGATACTTTGCTCTTACGGCGTTCACAATCTAGTGGAGTCCTAGGCAGGTTAAGTGCCTGAAACTGAGCAAGGTAAACCATGGTAGACACTTTCACCCAACATCCCAATTACATGGCGTGTGAAACAGGCTTGAAGGCTGGAGAGAAGCAGGCAAGACAATTGTGTGCTCCAGGCTTTTTTATTTTTAACTTGGTTTGGGTTTTGTGTTGTTATTTTTGTTGTTTTTGTTTATTTTTTTTTTTTTGAGACAGAGTCTCACTCTGTCACCCTAGGTAGAGTGCCATGGCATCATAGCTCACAGCACTCTTAAACTCTTGGGTGCAAGCAATCCTTTTACCTCAGCCTCCTGAGTAGCTGGGACTATAGGCCCCTACCATATGCCCTGCTAGTTTTATTTATTTATTTATTTTTTCTGTTTTTTAGTAGAGATGGGGTCTTGTTCTTGCTTAGGCTGGTCTTGAATTCCTGAGTTCAAGCATTCTCCTGCCATAGTCTCCCAAAGTGCTAGGATTCTTGTTTCATTTAATCCTCATAGCATCCCCATGAAAAAGGTACAGTATTATATATACATTGTTGTTATAGCTACGTTTTGGAGATAAGTCTCAGAGAAGTTAATGGTTTATTCAAGGTCACTTTCATTATCAGAAATTTGGAAAATACAGATAAGCAAAAGAATGTTAAAATTATTTATAATCATACTACTTAGAAATAAGCTACATAAAAATACATGATATTCTCTAAAATAGAAAATGATATTCTCTATTTGTTGATATATAAAGCCATTTATAATTGAAAAAGAACTGAAACTACTATTTCTACTATTTAAGCAGTAGACTGCTTAAATTATATTATAGTACATCCATATGATGGAATAAAGCATATTACAGTATGCTTTATTTTTTATTAATAAATTAATTTATTAATAATAAAAATCATTGATTTTATTAATATGATAGAATAAAGCATATTACAGTATGCCTTATTAATTTTTATTAATAAATTAATAAAATTAATTAATTTTTTATTAATAAAAATATGCTTTATTCTATCGTATGGATATACTATAATATAATTTAAGCAGTCTACTATTTAGAAATAGTAGTTTCAGTTCTTTTTCAATTATAAAGGGCTTTATATATCAACATATTAATGGCCTGTATGTAGGATCATTTTTGAGAAGCAGAATTGCAGGTTTAAGGGGCTTACATAGTTTTAAGTCCTTTGACACATTATTGCTTAATTAGAAGAGCCACTTTTATTTACTTTTTTTCTTTCAACAACCCCTTCCAAATGAAATTGCCATAGTGCTTTTTTTTTTTTTTTTTTTTTTTTTGAGACAGAGTCTCACTTTTGTTGCCCAGACTTAGAGTCCTGAGGCATCACACCTCACAGTAACCTCAAACTCTTCGGCTCAAGCAATCCTCTTGCCTCAACCTCCCAAGTAGTTGGGGCTATAGGTGGCCACGTCAGAGCTGGGCTGTTTTTAGAGACAGGGTCTTGTTTTGCTCAGGCTGATCTCAAATTCCTGAGCTTAAGCAATCCACCTGCCTCAACATCCCAGAGTTCTAGGATTAATTACAGATGTGAGATAAAAGAGCCATATTCTTTTAAAAGAAGAATGATAGCTGATGTTTTTTGGCACATTCTTTTTTTTTTGAGACAGCATCTCGTTATGTTGCCCCAGGCTAGAGTGCTTCATAGCTCACAGCAGCCACAAACTCCTGAGTTCAAGGGATCCTTCTGCCTCAGCCTTCTGAGTAGCTGGGACTATCAGCACCCATCACAACTCTCAGCTAATTTTTTCTATTTTTAGTAGAAATGGGGTCTGGCTTTCGTTCAGGCTGGTCTTGAACTCCTGAGCTCAAGTGTTCCTCCCACCTTGGCCTCCCAGAATGCTATGATTATAGGCATGAGCTACCTTGTCAGGCCTTCAGATGCCTTTCTAAACCCTTTTGGCACTTATGTGCTTATTAGTATCTATGAGAGTAGGTATTATCACCATTCCCATTTTATAGATGAGGAAAATTGAGGGAGATAAAGATTATGAGACTTACACAAAAGTATACAACTAATAAGTGGTGGAATCAGGATTCGGAGCCAGGCAATGTAGTTTTCAAATCCAGGTTCTTTGGTTCTTTTTTCTTTTGAGACAGAGTCTCATTATGTCACCCTTGGTAGAGTGCTGTGGTGTCACAGCTCACAGCAACCTCAAACTCTTGGGCTTAAGCGATTCTCTTGCCTTATCCTCGCAAGTAGCTGGGACTACAGGTGCCTACCACAACGCTCAGCTATTTTTTGTTGTTGTTGGGGGTTTTTTTGCAGTTTTTAGCCGGGGCTGGGTTTGAACCTGTCACCTCCAGCATATGGGGCCGGCGCCCTACTCCTTTGAGCCACAGGCGCCACCTGCTCAGCTATTTTTTTATTGTAGTTGTCATTGTTTAGCAGGCCCGGGCCGGGTTTGAACCCGCCAGCCCGTGTATGGGGCCAGTGCCCTAACCACTGAGTTACGGGCACTGAGCCCAAATCCGGGTTCTTTTTTTTTGGAGAGACAGAGTCTTACTTTATTGCCTTTGGTAGAGTGCCGTGGTGTCACACAGCTCACAGCAACCTCCAACTCCTGGGCTTAGGCGATTCTCTTGCCTCAGCCTCCCGAGTAGCTGGGACCACAGGCACCCACCACAACACCCGGCTATTTTTCTGTTTTGCAGTTTGGCCGAGGCTAGGTTTGACCCTGCCACCTTCAATATATGGGACCAGCGCCCTACTCGATGAACCACAGGCGCTGCCTGAAATTCAGGCTCTTGATCGTTGTACTCAGGTGCCTCTCTAAGTTGGATCAGAACTGTTCATAAATTGTGGCTGAGTTGTTGGAATTGTGGTTGAGTTTTTTTTGTTTGTTTTTTGGTTCCCCCACTCCCTTCTAGAGTAGAAGGATTTACATGGATCCAGTCATACTCTGACCTCAGATTTATTTTGGAGGCCAAGAGCCTACCTGTGCATTATGGTGGGGTCCAAGTTCAGAGAGAAGACAACATATTTGGAAGAAACTCCTTACTGGGCCTCTCAGAGGAAACTTCCCACCTTGGCTTATTGTCCTGAGGGGTTTGAACTTTTAGCCTCACCAGTCTCATTGTAAAGTCACATGTGTCATGTTGCACATCTCTTTCTTCAAAAGCATATTTCAGCCAGATGCCTGTCTTCTACTCCTACCCCATCTTTCCTCCATCCTTGAGAGAGATAGGAGGAGAAATTGGACCATGGGAGGAAAGTGGGGAGATGAAACATGTGGAAAGTATTGGCATCAAGGAAGAGCAAGGGACAAGGAGGGGCCTGTTCCTTTGGTGCCCATTCTTGACTTCAAATAGCCTTCTGAGCCAGGCTTTCAAGTAGACCCAGGGCAGAAGGAACCAATTCTTTAAGCCCCAAGAGGTAGGTGATGAAAGCAATGGGAAGGTACAGCTGTTTTTCATCACAAGCTGAATGGTCTCTTTGCAAAAGTGCCTAAGTGGTACTTCTTTTCCTTTGCAATATTCCTACAGTAGGACCTTTGGGCCTCAACCTGCCCGGCCCAGTAATACTAGTACCCTGGAAGCTGATTTGGTTGGAGCTCTTGAAAAAGGAGAGGGGATAACATTTATTGTGTACATACTGTGTGCCAGGCACTGACCAAATGTTTTGTATGTCTCTTCTTACTTTTCTTCCTAATAGCTCCGTGACTTGAGTTTATTTTCCTTTATTTACAAATAAAGAAGCTGTGGCCTAGAGAGAGTAAGTAATTTATGCACACTTACGGTGCTAATAAATGGTGGAACTGAAATTTGAACCTGACCAGACTGTGATACTAGAGAACTGTTCTCTTGCTACTATACAGGCTCCTACCCTTATGTAGCTACCAGTTAGTTTGAGTCCCAGCTTTGATGACCCTTATGTACTTCTCTTCCAGGTCAATGGCCACAGTCTGGGCTCCAATGCTGCCCAAGATGGAGAATCTCTCAGAGAAGATCTGCAGGAGTTCCTGGATGGGGAGGCCCCATTGCACCAGGTGGATGACCTAACCAGGGTAAATCCTGTGACACTAGAGACAGGTATGGGCTTCCCACTCAAGAACACTATTTCCAAGAGGTGGTGAGGGTATTCAACACAGCTTCCCCCAGTCAGACTAAGGTAGGCAGCACTTCTGACCTAGAGCCAGGCAGCTGCTCCAGACCTTTGCCTAAGGGAGTCTGGCAGCTAGCTGCACCTGCAATTCTCAGGGTAAGGTTTGCTCCAGATTTGGGACTCATCTTAATTAGATCTTACATCTATTCATCAGGGAGCTGCTAGGATCTAATGACACTTGGTTAATTGCAGAAAGAGGGCTGTTAGGTAGGTGTGTGTCTGTGTGTGTGGTTTTGTCTGTATTTGAGCCAGTGTTTGCTAAAGGCATCTCTGTCTCAGTCCTGAGGTGCCTGCAGGCCCGGTACATGGCAGACACATTCTACACAAATGCTGGCTGCACCCTGGTGGCTCTGAATCCTTTCAAGCCTGTTCCTCAGCTCTACTCACCAGAATTGATGAGAAAGTACCATACGGCACCTCAGCCTCAGGTAAGGCTCAGGCACTTCCTGTGGTCTCAGGGCTCCCCACCACCCCCTGGACCTCCCTGCAATTTTCCCATCTCTATCTGTCTATTTGCCAGCCATGTAGTCATTCAAAGCTCCTGCCTAACAGGAGCTTGAAAAATTTTAGACACAAAGAACTGACTACAGTAGCTGGGCATTGTGGTGGTTGTCTGTAGTCCCAGCTACTCAGGAGGCTGAGGCAAGAGGATTGTTTGAGCCCAAGAGTTTGAAGTTGCTGTGATCTGTGATACCCCAACACTCTATCACCGAGGGTAATAAACTGAGACACTCTCTCAAACAAACAAACACAGAAAAACTGACTACAGGATAGAAGATGCAAGGTAGTGGATAAATATTTGTTAATTGGCTTTGGAACCTATAATAGGGACATAAAGCAAAGGACTATTTTTTCCCTGTTTGTAGGATTTTTTTTTTTTTGATGGGGGGACAGAGTCTCACTGTGTCACCCTTGGTAGAATGCCATGTCATCACAGCTTACAGCAACCTCAAACTCTTGGGCTTAGGCGATTCTCTTGCCTCAGCCTCCCGAGTAGCTGGGACTACAGGTGCCTGCCACAATGCCTGGCTATTTTTGTTGTTGTTGTTGTTGCAGTTGTCATTATTGTTTAGCAGGCCCAGGCTAGGCTCGAACCTGCCAGCCTCTGTGTATGTGGCTGGTGCCCTATTCGCTGAGCTACAGGCACCGAGCCAGGGTTTGTAGGATTATTAATAGGAATGAATTTACAAAGGTATATTTGTATATTTAACAAACAACTTTTTAGAAAAGAGTAAAATTACATGCAATAAGGATTGCCCTAGAATAGTGGTTCTCAACCTTCCTAATGCTGTGAACCTTTAATACAGTTCCTAGCGACCCACAGGTTGAAAACCACTGCCCTAGAAGATTCTCATCTTTATAGAGAAAGATAAATTATTCTACTGAGAAGAGAATAAATTATGTGGGGGTTAGAGGGTGGTGTTGGTGGTGGTGCGGGCAGGAAATTCTCATTTGGTGTTAAAGTGCATGATCTGTTCAGGGAGAGGCAAGAGTAGGAGGGGAGGCAGTAGATGAGGAAGATGAGAAGTAAGGGCTGTTTGTGAAGGGTCTGAGGCACCACAGCAGGCAGAGAGAATTCACAAAGCATCTTCATCCAGGTGAGGTGGGACTGTGAACAGAACCTAATAGGGGGATGATTACTCTGGGAGTCAGGTTCAGGAAGGTGAGATAGGAGGCATAGAGAACAGTTGGAGGCTTTGTAACTTTCCAGGTGACGGGTGGCTGGAGTAAGGCTAGATGTAGAGAGGGGTGGCTCTGATGCTATCCAGAACCTGTGCCTTCTCCCTCAGGAAGCTGTGGGTAAGTTATGGTGGCTGGGCTGGCTGGGCTGACTAGGCAAATGACCTGGCCTTCCAGATGTGTACAAGTGGAGTCCAGTAGAAGTCTGTCTTGAGTGCCCCCTATCTGCCCTGTCTCAAAGGCACAAGCCAGGTCATGGTTCCCTCTGTTTCCTCAGTGCTTAGCTTCATGCCCACCACATTGAGAGTAAGTAATATTTATTGAAGAAAAGGAGAATACTGGCTTTGGAATTCAAATCTCATGCATATGCTTACTTACTAAGTGGCCTTGAAAGGTTATTTAACTCCTCTGAATCTTAGATTCCTCATCTGTAAAATAGGGTTAGCTATCTAACTATGCAGACTTCTTAAGCAGTAACTTGTAACAAAGTTGTTTGTGGCCAAGTGTGGTGACTCAAACCTGTAATTCTTCCACTCTGAGAGGCTGAGGCAGGTAGATTGCTTGAGCTAAGGAATTCAAGACCAGCCTGAGCAAGAGTGAGACCTCATCTCAACTAAAAATAGAAAAAGTACCCAGGCATTGTAGTGAGTGCCTATAGTCCCAGCTACCTGGGAGGCTGAGGCGAGAGGATCACTGGAGCCCAAGAGTTTGAGGTTGCTGTAATCTATGATAACACCACAGCACTAGATCTAGCCAGCTCAACAGAGTGAGACTCGGTCTCAAAAAACAAAGTTCTTTGCAAACTTCAAAGTGCAATAACATAATAATATGCACAGAATAAGACTACTAAAGCAAGATAAGATGAAAAAGTATAAAGTGTTATGGTCACACACAAGTCAAGGCAGTACTGCTTCAAGCCTGAGAGATGAGTGGGTAAAGCCACCATGGGGGTCCCACAATTGGACCTAACATCCAGAAATTTTCTGGAAAAAGCATCTTGGCACTGCTATTGGCAGCCTCCTCATCTCAACCATCATTGGCTTAGTCACTTCTTGAAAGTAGGCATCCCCTCACATGACCTTTCACCTGTTGGTGTTTCAGAAACTGAAGCCTCATGTGTTCACGGTGGGTGAACAGACCTACAGGAATGTTAAGAGTCTGATTGAACCGGTCAACCAGTCTATTGTTGTCAGTGGAGAGAGTGGTGCTGGAAAGGTAAGAGGACCTCTTTCTCACCCTGTCCACTTCTGACTGGCTAGGTGGGCAGAGAGGCAGAGAAAGAGTCATTTCTTGTGGAGTCTTTTGCTGCCTAGTTATTCCCAGGTGGGTTGTGTCAAAGTAGGGATCGGGGCACAATGGTGGGCAAGCAAGCACTGCACCGAAAGTCAAGAAACAGGGTTCCAATCCAGGCTCTGCCATCAGCTCTGTCACCTTGGGTGAGATACTAACTTTCTTTTTTTTTTTTTTGCCGGAGCTGGGTTTGAACCTGCCACCTCTGGCATATGGGGCCGGCGTCTTACTCCTTTGAGCCACAGGCGCCACCCAAGATACTAACTTTCTAAGCCTTCCTTTTCTCATCAGAGTTCTCTCTCAGCTTTGACACAACTGGAAACAAAAGTTTCAGCTATTGAGGATTCTAGCATAGTAGTTAAGAGCACATCAGAAAGGTACTAAGCTCTTGCCAAGTTCTCAGTTCTCTTACATGTAAAATGGGAAGAAGGGGAGGACCAACACCTGACTCATGGCACTTCTGTGACAGTTAAATGAGCCACTGCATATAAAGTATGGATGGAGGCTTGGCACAGGGCAGGAGTCCTCCAAAAGTAGCTGGGTTACTGCTGTAAAGGATTTGTCACAGCAGACCACCCAAACTATGGACTGTCCATAGTGGCAAGAACAGTACATTGGGCCAGAAACTCAATGTGGTGGAGGACAGAGGCTCCTGATGTGGCCATGTGGTCTCCTGGGTGGCAGAACCCACAACGGATAAGACTGAATGTTACACAAAGACAAGTGAGGATTGACACAGGTGGTCAGAGGAAACAGTTGGCCAAGGTCCTGCCACCTTCTTGCCAAGTCTTACCACACTGCCTCACCCTTTCATAGCACTTTCATCTTCACAAGGGATTCTTTAGATGATAATCTCCATGTGTCTTTACTCTTATGAGAGGATTGCTGAGAACTTGCCAGATTCTAAGCTTCAGGCTAGGGGCTTGGCAGGAGAAGGATCAGAGATTGTTAGTCTACTGAGAAAAATAGACAGGGAAACAAAGATAGTAAATTGTGAGGATGAAGAGAGAGAATCTCTGGGAGCTATATGAAGCCCAGCTCCTAGCAGAGCCCATTGTTACCTAGAATTGCCTTGGGGAACTGAAACTGAACCTGACCAAGACCCATTAAAGCAGAACTTGATGTAACACTCTATTGAGCAGCCATGGGCTGGGCCTGGCATATTATTAAAATTTATAATTATTTTTATTTTATTTTATTTTTGAGACAGAGTTTTACTCTGTCACCCTGAATAGAGCTCCGTGGTGTCATCATAGCTCACAGCAACCTCAAACTCTCGGGCCCAAGTGATCTTCTAGCCTCAGTTTTTGTCGCCCTTGGTAAAGTGCTATGGTGTCACAGCTCACAGCAACCTCAAACCCTTAGGCTTAGGTGAGTCTCCTGCCTCAGCCTCCCAAATAGCTGGGACTACAGGCGCCCACCACAACGCCTAGCTATTTTTTTGTTTTAGTGGTCATTGTAGTTTAGCAGGTCTGGGCTGGGTTCAACCCCACCAGCTTCAGTGTATGTGGCTGGCGCCCTAATCACTGAGCATGGGCGCAGAGCCAGTTTTTGTATTTTTAAGTAAAGATGGAGTCTCAGTCTTGCTCAGGCTGATCTCGAACTCCTGAGCTCATACAGTCTGCTCAACTTGGCCTTTCAGTGAGGTAAGATTACAGGCATGAGCCACCATGCCTGGCCCTTTAAAATTTATTTATTTATTTATTTATTTATTTGCAGTTTCTGGCCGGGGCTGGTTTGAGCCCACCACCTCCAGCATACGGGGCCAGCGCCCTACTCCTTTGAGCCACAGGCGCTGCCCTAAAATTTATTTTTAATAGTAATGTAGTCATCTAACTCAAAAAAATCAAACAATACTGTAAGACTTACCAAGAAAATCAGCAAACTTGCCCCGTATCTCTCAATCCTATTTCTTTTCTCTGGGGGCAGCTGCTTTCACATGTTTTATCAATTTATTTGGCTGTTCATATTTATATTTCTTTCTCTTTTTTACATTTATATTTCTAAACCACATGCTTAAATTGTTACTGACTTTGGGTTTGGACCTTATCTGTTCACTTTCAATTTTATTTTTATTTACTTTTTATTTTTTTATTTTTTTTGAGACAGAGCCTCAAGCTGTCACCCTGGATAGAGTGCTATGGCATCACAACTCACAGCACCTTCCAATTCCTGGGCTCAAGCGAGTCTCCTGCCTCTACCTCCCAAGTAGCTGGGACCACAGGCACCTGCCACAATGCCCGGCCATTGTCTGGTTGCAGCCGTCCTTGTTGTTTGGCAGGCCCGGGCTGGATTCAAACCTACCAGCTCAGGTGTACGTGGCTGGCACCTTAGCCCATTGAGCCACAGGCGCTGAGCCCACTTTCAATTTTGATAAGTAAGTACTTATTTCCTTATTGCCAAGTAAATACTCTATGTAATAATGTCACAATTTATTATTTTTATTTTTATTTTTTTTAGAGACAGAGTCTGACTCTATTGCCCTCAGTATAATCCTGTAGCGTCATAGCTCACAGCAACCTCTAACTCCTGGGCTTATTCTCTGCCTCAGCCTCCCGAGTAGCTGGGACTACAGGCGCCTGCCACAAGGCCCGGCTATTTTTTGTTGCAGGTTGGCTGGGGCCAGGTTTGAACCCTCCACCCTTGGTACTTGGGGCCAGCACCCTACCCACTGAGCCATAGGCGTTGCCCGATCACAATTTCTTATTAAATTAATATGTAGTATTTACATTTATTTACTTTATTACATGATATACTTATTGTTGATAGCAAAACCAAATATTTCCTTTCTTACATAATTTTTATTTTCCTGCTACTTAATAAATTCCCAATTTTTTTCACTTAATTCCTATATGCATATTATTAATTTACTATCAGACTTGTCACCAGAGCTGAAAAACAACTATCAAACTGATGCACTAATCAGGTCCTTTTTGTTCTCCCCTTGGAGATGCCCTTCCCAGAGCTTTCAGGTCTCTTTCTCCCTGGGTGGCTGCTTAGGGCTCCTGCCACACAGACCTGCAGAAGAATACATTAGTGAACCTGACAGTTGGTAAATAGGGATTATGCAAATGGTAAAACAGAAGTCCATCTAAGCTGCAGTACAATATCAAATGGTTGGCTATATAGTTGGCCCTTGAACAACATAGGAGCCGGGGTGCCTACTGCACACCCAGTTGAAGATCTACTTACAGCTTTTAATGCTTTTGAAATGTAATAGCTTATTGTGGACCAGAAGCCTTACTGATAGCATAAACAGTTGATTAACACATATTTTGTATATTATTTGCATTAGATACAGTAAGCTAGAGAAAATAAAATGTTATTAAGAAAATCATAAGAGGCCAAGTGTGGTGGCTTACACCTATAATCCTAGCACTCTGAGAGGCCGAGGCAGTGGATTGCCTGAGCTCACGAGTTTGAGACCAACCTGAGCCAGAGCAAGACCTTGTTTCTGAAAATAGCTGGGTGTTGTGGCAGGCACCTGTAGTCCCGACTGCTTGGGAGGCTGAGGCAAGAGAATCACTTAAGCCCAAGAGTTTGAAGTTGCTGTGAGCTGTGACACCATAGCACTCTACTGAGGGTGACAAGGTGAGACTGTCTCAATGGCTCGGCACCTATAGCTGAGCGGCTAAGGCACCAGCCACATACTCAGAGCAGGCAGATTCAAACCCATTCCAGGCCTGCCAAACAACAGTGACAACTACAACAACAAAATAGCCGGGCATTGTGGCAGGCACCTGTAGTCCCAGCTACTTGGGAGGCTGAGGCAAGAGAATTGCCCCAAGAGTTTGAGGTTGCTGTGAGCTGTGATGCCATAGCACTCTACCGAGGGTGACATAGTGAGACTGTCTCTCAAAAAAAAAATTATATCTGTACGCCCTAGCAACAAATGTGCCTGTTTCCTAGCCTCAAACAGCTGAAAATTCAAATGAAAATATACCTTATTTTAGCTGATCAAGAACAAAAGAATAAGAATTTAATAAAGTATGGCTATAAATCAGGGCCCTGTCATTGACCAGATGTGTGATCTTCAATAAAGTTTTTCTTTGCTTTGGTTTCATCATTTTAAAAACAAATGTATATTGCTGGGTGCAGTGGCTCATGCCTGTAATCCCAGCACTGTGGGAGAAGGGAGAATTGCTTGATCTCAAGAGTTTGAGACTTGCCTGAGCGAGAGTGAGACCCCAGCTCCCAAAAAAATGGAAAAACCCAGCCAAGCACCACAGTGAGTACCTGTAATCCCAGTGGCTTCTGGAGGCTGAGGCAGCAGGATGCCCACAGCCTGAGTCTGAGGTTGCAGTGAGCTATGATGCCACTGCATTCTGCTCAGAGCATAGGGTGGGACTTTGTCTCAACAACAAAAATAAATAAATAAGAACAATTGTATAATTAAAACTACATCTGTAAGATTTTCAAGAAAATGCAATGAAAGTCTCTACAACTCAGTGCTGCCACAGAGTAACCAGCGTTAGCTGTGAGGCTTCAAAGAACACTGAGTCGGAGCTGGGAGAAGCAGAGATATGTGCCCCCAACTTACAGATGTAGAGGAAGTGCCTTGCCCAAGGCCACACTTGAATTCAGCATTCACCCATGTGGTCAGCAACATGCATGGTGGAGAAGAGAGCTCTGGTGGTCACTGTTCCCTCAGACAGGCTTGGAAGAGGGAAGGGATATCAGTAACGGCTCCCACGGGGCTGTTTCTGCCACAGACCTGGACATCCCGCTGCCTGATGAAGTTCTTCGCTGTGGTGGCCTCCTCACCCACATCTTGGGAGAGCCATAAGATTGCAGAGAGGATTGAACAGAGGATCCTAAACTCCAACCCTGTCATGGAAGCTTTTGGTGAGCTCAGTGTCTTCTACATACGACATTGGTCCCATTTCCTCTGGGTTTTGCCATCTTTAGAGAGAGACAATGTTTTGAAACCTTCTCTTTGGGGTTGTAGGATCATATCTTTCACTGTCTTGGATCCTCAACCTACTCCCAGGTGCCTTTCAGTGACCTTCTAATAGAGGCGGTGCATTTGATCATCTTCCTCCACCCTGACACGTGACCACTGTGCTGGAGAGTACCTTGTGGCTTCTCTCTATCCAGTTTCCTTATAGTTCAAAGAAGGACACTTGTTCAAGGATGCATGGCAGTTAGTGTTGATGTTGGCAGTGGAGCCCAGATGTGCCTTGCTGTCTGCAGACAATAGTGACAGCTTGGTTTTGACTCTTCCTTTCACAAAAGACAGTCCCTGACTGCTTAAGCTTGCTCATTCTAGTTCCTTGCCAGGAATTTCTTCTAATTCTCCTGAATCCCCTTACTTAAGCCTGAGTGTCCATTCCCTACTCCTCTCCCCTGCAACACGAAAACCAACAAAGGGACCTTTTAGGTGACTTAGGTGACTTGAAGATAGGGCATGATCCCCAGCATACCTGCAGCCACTTTGGCCCATGAGAATTCCATTGATACCATCTAGGGAGTGGTATAAACATAGGTGTGATCTGCAGGGAATGCGTGTACACTGAGGAATAACAACAGCAGTCGCTTTGGGAAGTTCATCCAACTCCAGCTGAACAGGTAATAGTTACTGTGTCACTCTGGCTAGTGGGAGGATTGGGGTCAGGGAGGTTCAAAAGTATCCCAGGCTTGCAAAACAGCAGTGACAACTACAACAAAATAGTCTACCCTGGGCCACCCCTATGGGATAAATCTTGCTCTTCTTGGCATGTGTGTTTATTGGATTCTTTAGGATCTATGACCCCTGAGGGTGATCTTTATAAACTGAACTATAGCTAGTCCTATCCTAGGGACCCTGAGGCAGTGTGCTTGTCCTGGCTACTCTGCGTGATATCCCTGAGCTAGAGACTGGGGTTTCTGCTCCTATCTTGGAATGGGGCAAAGTGATGTACAAAGGCCCTGGCCCTGCCCACCTGAGCTGGCTGCAGTGAAATGTTTTAGGATACCCATGGACATTCCAAGTGGTTCCCAGCCCTCCATGACACCATTGGCTAAATGGAGGAGCTTGGCAGGGAGTTGCTAGGTGGCAGCAGATTGGCACAGTAAATGCTGAATAAATGGCTGTGGGATTAATGAGTAGCTAACAGGTTCTGGCCTGTGTGTGCTCAGGGCCCAGCAGATGACTGGAGCTGCAGTCCAGACCTACCTCCTGGAGAAAACTCGAGTGGCCTGCCAGGCCTCTTGTGAGAGGAACTTCCACATCTTCTACCAGGTTAGTGCCAGAGGGGTCCCTAGGCCCCCAGATGAAGGGCAGGGGTGGGTCTGTGTCTCTGACCTACCAACTCCCAGGATGCTTCATGCCTAGCCCCTTCATCTGGCTTTCAGCACTGTTGTCTCTTAGTACTTCAAACTATATGCAACAGCTCTGCCTTACACTGGATCTTAGGTCCCAGTATAGTTTTGCCTTTGGGGAGGGTATGTTTTGCTTTCTCCATCAGACCAAAAGGTCTTTGAGGTTGGGACTGTATCTCTAGGGGGGCTACCATGTCACCCTTATCAGACTGAGGGTTTTATAGAGTGGCTACTGCTCCTTCAACAGAATGAGAGTTTCCTAGACTTCCATCAGACTGGAGGTCCCCAAAGGCAAGGGTAGTCTTTGTCTCCCTTGCTCTCAGATTGGGAGCATCCTTAGGTAAACGGTATATCTCCCAGGTCAAAACTAGAGGCTCCCTGGGCAGGAACTGTGCTTTCTTCATCAGGCTGTAGGTTTCCCCAGACAGGGGAGTTTGTTTGCATCAAGTTGGAGATATCCAGAGGTGTGTGGCTTCTTATGCCCCCATGCCTGCCCTGGACTCTGCAGGGACCTCTTAGCCTTGTAGTGTTGCTACCATTTCTCACCCATCTTGTCCGTACGCCTATGCAGGCCAGGGCTTCCCCCACACCCTCAGTTAGCTACCACCTACATCTCCCTACAGATCTGCAAAGGAGCCAGTGCAGACGAGAGGCTCCAGTGGCACCTCCCCAAAGGAGCTGCCTTCTCCTGGCTACCCAACCCAGAGAGGACCTTGGAAGGTAGGGGGTTCCCACTCCCTGGCTGGCCCAGCATACCCACCCACTCTATGGGCCTGCCTTACCTCTTTTGCTGACCTCTGGCCCTAACCCTGGACTGTGACTTGGATTCTTTTTCAGAGGATTGTTTTGAGGTGACCAAAGAGGCCATGCTCCATTTGGGCATTGATGTCCCCATCCAGAACAACATCTTTAAGGTCAGAAGAAAAGATCTGCCACTTATATTTGGCAGAGACAATAGGTAGCCCCTTTTGTAAAGCCCTTCCCTAGACTTATGACTCTCTTTCCCTGAGCACTTAAGACTTCAGGCCCTTCTGTGCAATCTCCAAGGAGTTAGCCACTCCTTTGTGCTGCTGAGCCTGGAGATGACATGACAGGGGCATAGAGAACAGTGACATACACAAAGTACAGGGATCCAGAGAGCAATACTGTCAGTTATTACTACAGTATTGCTTCTGTATGTTTGTCCAATACATTAAAACTTAAAAATAGGCCAGGCATGGTGGCTCACATCTTGTAATCCCAGCACTCCGGGAGGCCGAGATGGGTGGATTGCTTGAGCTCAGGAGTTGTGACCAGCCGGAGCAAGAGCAAGACCCCAGCTCTACTAAAAATAGAAAAACAAGCCAGGTGTGGTGGGTGATATGTGTAGTCCCAGCTACTTGGGAGGCTGAGGGAAGAGGATCACTTGAGCCCAAAAGTTTGAGGTTGCTATGAGCTATGACACCATGGCACTCTACCCAGGGTGACAGAATGAGACTCTGCTCAAAAAAAAAAAAAAAGTTTGTGCCTCTCAGCTCACTTGTATTTTTCAGTATTCTTCTATGTGGAGATTATTTTCATTTTATGCCTTAGAAAACTAGAAAGTTGGCTCAGCGCCTGTAACTCAGCGGTTAGGGTGCCAGCCACATACCCCAGGGCTGGCAAGTTCGAACCTAGCCCAGGGCCTGCCAAACAACAATGACAACTATAACAAAAAAATAGCCGGGCGTTGTGGCGGGTGCTTGTAGTCACAGCCACTTGGGAGGCTGAGACAAGAGAATCGCTTAAGCCCAAGAGTTTGAGGTTGCTGTGAGCTGTGATGCGACAGCACTCTGTCTCAAAAGAGAAAAGAAAAGAAAATCAGAGTGTTAAACTGCTCAAGGTCAGACACCACTAGGTGATACAGGGTGAGTTTCTAACAGACGTAATAACTCCAAATTTCCACCTTCTCTCTCTTCCCCTTCCCCTACTCACAGTCTTCTGGAACATGGTGCTACCCAGGTCCTCTCACCCCCACTAGGGCCCGCCCTCCTCTGTCTTTGCTCACAGGGCTGCCTTCCTTCTCTGATCCCCCTCACTTCCTCATACCCCCAGCACCAAGATGAGATAGGATAGGTTGGCAGTGGGAACAGGAAAGCCACTGTAGAGAGATAGCAGTACCCCTCTTGATGAGGGCAGCTCAGGTGAGAGGGTATCACACATAGTATGGACGCTGCCATGTAAGGGCTTTGCCAGAAGGACAGCCCCTGGGGACAAGCCCAGGGTGAGTGGACAACACTAGAAGTCCAGGCAGGAGTGGTGGTCTGGAGGTGGCTAGACCTCTGCCACAGCCCATTGGGCATAGAAATTTTCTCTTGGGTTAAATTGTGGCCAGAAGGCCAGCAATGGCAGATAGGGCTCTGCTCTCCTAGTATGAGGCCCAAGGGTTTCAGAGTTGCTGGGCCTGAGGGTGGGAGGTCTCCTTTTTTTTTTTTTGTGAGACAGTCTCACTTTGTCACCCTCTATCATAGCTCACAGCAACCTCAAATTCTTGGGCTTAAGTGATTCTCTTGCCTCAGCATCCCTAGTAGCTGGGACTATAGGCGCCCGCCACAATGCCTGGCTATATTTTGTTTGTTTGTTTAGCAGGCCCTGGCCAGTTTCAAACCCACTAGCCCTGGTGCATGTAGCCAGCACCCTAACCATTGAGCTACAGGCGCCCAGCCAGAGGTCTCTTTTCTTTTTTTTTTTTTTTTTTGAGACAGAGCCTCAAGCTGTCACCCTGGATAGAGTGCTATGGCATCACAGCTCACAGCAACCTCCAATTCCTGGGCTCAAGCGAGTCTCCTGCCTCCACCTCCCAAGTAGCTGGGAC
>CAUYON010107727.1:0-14652 GCA_963573935.1 Arctocebus calabarensis
TTTATATAGTGATCAAGGAAATGCCATGAAGGATATCTGTAACAGTATGATCAAAATATTTCTGAATGTATATGAATCGTGCCCTGTGATTGCACCAATGTACATAATTATGATTCAATAAAATTATTTAAAAAAAAAAAACCCTCCATTTAAAAGGGCTCCATGGACCCCTTAGGAACTTCAAACCTATGATTTTCACCTCTAGCTGGGCAAAGTTTGGCATAAGGGTGACCTGGCTGCCATAGCTATTACCTCTTTGACGACAGCTGACCAACTGATATCCTGGCTACCGTGTGGGTAGCCTTTCTCCTCTTTATTCTAGGCGCAGGTACTTTCTTCTGAAGCTGCAAAAGAGTCTAAAGAAGACAATTTTCTCAGGAAATAAAGATTATTCTGGCTCGGTGCCTGTGGCTCAACGGGCTAAGGCAACAGCCACGTACACCTGAGCTGGCGGGTTCGAATCCAGCCCGGGCCCGCCAAACAACAATGGTGGCTGCAACCTAAAAATGGCCGGGCATTGTGGTGGGTGCCTATAGTCCCAGCTACTTGGGAGGCAGAGGCAGGAGACCCGCTTGAGCCCAGGAATTGGAGGTTGCTGTGAGCTGTGATGCTACAGTACTCTATCCAGGGTGATGGCTTGAGGCTCTGTCCGCCCTCCCTCCCCCAAAATGATTGTTCTCCAATCGAGAGTATAGACAAGCCTATAGAATCTTTTTTTTTTTTTTGAGACAGAGCCTCAAGCTGTCACCCTGGATAGAGTGCTGTGGCATCACAGCTCACAGCAACCTCCAATTCCGGGCTCAAGCGAGTCTCCTGCCTCTGTCTCCCAAGGAGCTGGGACTACAGGCGCACGCCACAAACCTGGCCATTTTTTGGTTGCAGCCATCATTGTTGTTTGGTGGGCTTGGGCTGGATTTGAACCCGCCAGCTCAGGTGTACGTGGCTGGCGCCTTAGCCTGGTGAGCCACAGGCGCCGAGCCTAGAATCTTTCATAAAGTGGCCACATCCTAGTAGGGTTAGGAAACATCATTTCTATAAATTTTCCTTAAAAAAAGTGTATAAACAACATAGAACCAAAAAGACAAGAAATATCTATATTCTTCATTCTCTCATCAGTATTTTTTAAGCACCTGCTATGTGCCAAACTCTATTCTAGGTGCTGGAGATGCAGCAGAGACCAAAACAGACAAAGCAACAAAGCATTTGCTTGGTAGAGTGTGTGTGGTTGGTTTAGATTTTGGTGGTCTTGGTGATGATGGTGAGAAGAGTCAAAAAATCTCAATGTCCTATCAAATGCTATTTGAAGTTATTGCCATGCAACTAAAATGAATTTTTAAAAAATCTTGGATGGGAAACTGCCTTAGATATAGAAAATTAAGGTAGGAATAATAGGGCTTCTTCAGGTACAGCAATGTTAACAGCATCCCCTGGGAATCAGTATTATTTAACATTTCGTAAGTGATTAAGAAAAAGGAATACTTTGAGGTATTTCTAGGTGCACAAACTATACTTTGCTTTCCACATAGTAAAATGTCAAGTCAATAGGGAACATCTCCTGGAACATTTCTAAAGCTATGTAAATAAACTAGAAAGTAGCTTGCCCCATGGACAAGTGTAAGGCAGCTCACATAGGGGAAGACAATTCAGATGACACCTTTAAGACAATGAACTCTGAACTGCCATTAGCCACTAGATGAGAAATCTAGAAGTGCAGATTCCTTTAAGACCTTAGCTCTTCTGAAGTCCAAAAGGTCAGCAAAAGTTTTGGCAAAATATCAGCCTCAACAAAACTTCATGACACACCTCTTAGGGCTCAGTGTGCAGTGCTGGTCATCGTATCCAAAGAAAACGAAAAGCCAGAGAAAGGTAGGTAAAATGATTAAAAAGACAGAAAGGTTTTTGTGTGATGGGTTAAATGCCCATAAAGAAGGTAAGATGAAAGGCTATAAAAGCATGAAAGACTTAGAAAGAGTAAAACAACCCTTTCATACAATCCCATAATTCTAAAATTAGAGGAAAAAAACAGCTTAAAAATGAGAGGAACATCTATGTAGAAAGAGGCCATTTGAGGATATATAAAAGAAGGTCCTTCTTTAAACAGGGGACCCTTAAGTGTTCTCCAGTATGTGGAAGGACGTGTGGTAGCAGTAAATGAAGTGGGGAGGGGGCAACCAAGAACTGCTCTGGATGGGCTTGCTTTCCCTCTTTCCCCAAATGACTGTGGAATACAACCACAGAAACTCAAAAAGAGCAAAACACACACAAAAAACATTTGAAGGATTCAAAATGCTAATATTAAATGTCATTCTGAGTGAAAATTAGATTGAAAATCAATCTTCCTCAATCAGTCAATCAACCTAATCTTTCAAGGGTGAAAGATGTATAATAGATTAATTAGGAAAATTAAGAATTTGGAGGGAGTACATCCTTAATCTTTGCGGTTCGCACCATGGAGAAATATTATGTCCTCAAAAGAAATAATACGTGATAATCTGAATTGTGTGGATAAAATATTTTCTTAAGCATGTGGTGTCTCACCGCCGGAAAGTGAGTTACGGATTGATACAGGGATTAGATTATTTGAATTTCACCCAAGCACAAGTCCTTCAATAGTTTCAATTAACAGAGCACGGGGACACCGATGAATCAACTGTTACTCACGCGTTGAACAGTTACCAAGTCTGAACTATCGGATCTCTACTGATCTTCCTTCGCAGAAAAATGAAACAGGATCTAAATGGAACAAGGTAAGGGAGGGTAATAACCAGACTGTCACTGAGTTGAGAGATGTTAAAAATGGACCCCAACCAACATAAGGGCACTTACTTTTACGTCAAGGATTTATTTATACGTATATATGTGTATTATACTGTCTCTTTCCAAAAAATTATTTGACTAAGGAACTTCACTCCCCACAAAAAGTCCTCTTTCTTCTCTCCCATAGGTCCTTTACCTGTTTCTCCGCTCCCGGGGGAGTGGGCTAGGAACTTTCAACCCCGCCTCCTTGCTCGCCAAGCTCCGCCTTCCCGATCCACCTGTGTGCCCAGCCCCTGACGTTGCCGCTTAGGCTTCAGGGGCCTGCAGGATTCCGGCTCCCCATTGGTCCCTCGTCCATGGCTTGCGCAGCCCACCAATGGCAGCGGCTCTGGGTTGGAGGGCGCCCACATCCAAGATGGCGCCCCCAGGAGCAGGGAGCGGGTGACCGGCGGCGGGGAAGCGGCCTGGGTTGGCCCTCAGATTGTGGGGTCCTGGGGGCATCTCGCCAAGAACACCCCCTGGCCCGCCCACAAGGCCTTCCCCGGGCCAAAGCAATGGCCGCCGAGAACAGCAAGCAGTTTTGGAAGAGGAGCGCTAAGCTGCCAGGGAGGTGAGTCCAGGACGCTGAGAGGGAGAGGGGATTAGACCAAACCTTTCCAGATCCTGATCCCTAATCCCGCGGGCCTGGGGCGGCACCAAGGCCAGAAGACGGGTTTGGGGGATCCCGGACTGGGGAAACTGGAGCTGCCTGGTGGTGGCGGGGCAGCTGTCAAGCAGGGGAGCGGGCAGCTGGGTGTGGGTGCAGATCCGGGTCTGGGGGCGGAGGTCTCAGGAGAGGTGACCTCCAGCTGGGAGGTGGCTGAAGACCCGGCGTTAGGGGCAGTGGAGTTGGGTGTGAATAGCCAGGGTCTGTCCCAGGCTCTGAGAGCCATCCCCAGAGCTGCTTCCCACTTTAAACAGAACTCCCTCTCGGGGGTCTCCACCACGCACAGGTGGTTGCTTGCATGAGGATGGTCCCTTTCCTGGCTCGTCCATCGTGGCGAGGGTTCTGGTAGGAGCTTGGGGCCGCCTGCTGAGGGGGGCGGGCAGGAAAAGTGAGGACAATTCCCTAGCCCAACCTTAACTTTTATCTTGAGTTGGCCCTTTCCCATTAGGAATTATTACAAGATGATCACAGAATCAGGGTTATTCCTCTGGCATTTTTCTAAGGAATTGTTCAACCCCAAGTGACCTCTTCCTCCTCTACGTTGTAATGCTCTTTTTTACACTAAATTCTTTCATTCTTAGTTGGAGAGCAGATCTTCTAAGCTACTTTCAAACTCGCCCCACCCCCCCACTTCTTTTGGTGAATGTTGAAGACTCTTAGCAATTATCCATTCATCAATTAGCTATTGGTTTACAGTTTCAATTTGTTTGGGGCAGAGTCCTGAGAAATATAAAGAGTGTATGTTTCAGGTGTGAATTTAAGATTTCAGTCAGTCACAGTCTGTTTGATGATGAAATTCATGTTTGGTTATGCCTCACTTGCTGCCTTTTTTAATTAATTCAGGTCTTTTCTCTCTGGGATAATCCTTTGAACTTGTGACCACCCCTTACCCCTTTTTAAGGCAAGAGAGAAAAAAGCGTCAGTAATGGCTATTAAGGATCCTAGTAGACAGACATATGGAGAAAAGGGTGAGAATCAGCTTTTAGTCATACTTTAGATTAAAGTGCTGTGAAATTACAGTGTTAATATTAGTGTTAAAGATGTTCTGTGTTTTTAGATAAGCACCACTTCCTGCCAACTGATTCCTCTTTCCTTCCTGGTCTAGTAAGCTCTCCAGTTGTGCTAACTCCTGTTCTCTGAGGTTTTTCATAGTGAGATCATTAAATTTTGACATCCTAAGATTATAACCAGAATCCATAGAAAAATTTATATCAGAAAGCAATATGAGAGTTGTGAGACATGGCATAGTCTTTTATGCCTTCTGACTGAGGGTTACTGTTAACATCTTTTGTTTTTTATATTTCCATTTTTGGACTACAGAAACAGCTTAAAAGCGCTACTTCTGTATAATAGAAAGAGAAGTCTTTCTAGTTTCTTCAAGTTTTTGGCTTCCATTTTCATTTTGGAGATTATAGAGGGATAGAAGAGATAACTTTTGAGTTCAGAAAAACTTGTGTTATTATTTGGGCTTTCTTACCTAGGCAACTACAATAAATAATCGACTTAATCTCTTTAGGCCTCAGTTTCCTTATCTATGAAATGAGGAGTAAAAATACTTCTCACAGGGCTACTGTGAGAACTAGATGAAATATCCTATTTGTAAAGAATCTAGGACAGGCTCTTTCCTCCCTGGCTTCCTGAGGATTGCCCGCCATCATGAACAACACAGTAACTATCCAGACCAGGAAGTTCACAACCAATCGACTATTTTAGAGGAAACAAATGGTCATTGATGTCCTTTGCTCTGGGAAGGCAACAGTACCAAAGACAGAAATTAGAGAAAAACTAGCCAAATGTACAAGACCACACCCGATGTCTTCTTCCTATTTGGGCTCAGAACTCATTGGTGGTGGCAAGACAATGGGCTTTGGCATGATGTACAATTCCTTGGATCATCCTAAGAAGAATGAATCCAAACATAGATTTGCAAGGCATGTCCTGTATGAGAAGAAAAAGACTTCAAGAAAGCAGTGAAAGGAACACAAGAAGAGAATGAAGAAAGGAGACTGCAAAGGCTAATGTTGGTGCTGGCAAAAAGGCAAAGGAGTAAAGACTCTACAGTGACGTTATCTGCAGCCGTTGTATAGATTTTTCACAAGAGGATTAATAAAGACTTTTCATGTGGAAAAAAAAACAACCTAGGACAGTGTCTACATAAAACATAATTGCTGAGCGGCGCCTGTGGCTGAAAGGAATAGGGTGCTGGCCCCATATCCCAGAGGTGGTGGGTTCAAATCCAGCCCCCGCCAAAAACTGCAAAAAAAAAAAAAAAATTGCTCAAAAAATTATTAATATTACTGGTATTATTAGAGTAAATAATCATTTAAAATAATGTTTCTCAGATCCTTACTGTAGTACTAGTTATTTGTCTTCATTATTTATTCTTTCTGCATTAAGAATTATGGTTGCAGCTCGGCGCCTGTGGCTCAACAGGCTAAGGTGCCAGCCATATACACCTGAGCTGGCGGGTTCGAATCCAGCCCGGACCCGCCAAACAACAATCATGGCTGCAACCAAAAAATGGCCGGGCGTTGTGGCAGACGCCTGTAGTCCCAGCTACTTGGGAGGCAGAGGCAAGAGACTCGCTTGAGCCCAGGAATTAGAGGTTGCTGTGAGCTGTGATGTCACAGCACTCTATCCAGGGTGACAGCTTGAGGCTCTGTCTCAAAAAAAAAAAATACAATAAAAAGAATTATGGTTGCCATAATTCATAATAGTTTTTGGTGTTTTTTTTGGAGACAAGATCTTCCTCTGTTACCCTGGCTAGGGTGCAGTGGTGTCATCATAGCTGACTGTAGCCTCAGACTCCTGGGCTGAAGTGATTCTCCTGCCTCAGCCTTCTGAGTAGCTGAGACTACACGTGCACGCCAGGACACCTGGCTAATTTTAATTTTTCTATTTTTTTGTAGAGAGGTGTCTTGCTCTTGCTCAGGCAGGCATAATCGTTTTTAATACCTTGCTTGTTGAAGAGAAATATTGTTCAGTTGTATGCTTTCAGCAAGGAACCCTAAAGGAGCCCCTGGTTATGGGACAAAATGGAGGTTTTATTTTTTAGATAGAAGGGTACTTTGATTTAAGGAAAATAGCCATTTTCTCAAGAATAGAACTTCTGCATCTGTACTTTTTCAGTCATAGAAAACAACTTTCTCTTGAGGAAATGATACAAATGACTGCCCTAAGTTCATGGTAACTTAGAAATGAAACTAGTTTACTCTTTTTTGCAAACTGAAAGGTAAAAAATCAAAGCGATGGCAGGTTACTTTCAGTTTCTTTGGTCATGATCCAGTGACTTTAGTGACAACAAACAGGAATTTTATTAGCTAAAATAACTTACATTCAAAATGAATGAAACTTTTTTTTGCAGTTTTTGGCCGGGGCTGAGTTTGAACCCGCCACCTCCGGCATATGGGGCTTGCGCCCTACTCACTGAGCCACAGGTGCCACCTGAAACATTTTCTTTTTTTAAACAACAGCTTTATTGAGATATAATTCACACACTGTAAAATCACCCTTTTGAAGTGTGCAATCCAATAGTATTTTGTTTTTGTTTTTGTTTTTTTGAGACAGAGTCTTACTATGTTGCCCTCTGTAGCTCAAAGCAACCTCAGACTCTTAGGCTTAAGCAATTCTCTTCCCTCAGCCTCCCGAGTGGCTGGGACTACAGGCACCGCCACAATGCCCAGTTATTTTTTTTGTTGCAGTTGTCATTGTTGTTTAGCTGGCCTGAGCCAGGTTTGAACCTGCCAACTTCGGTGTATGTGGCTGACATCATAACCACTGTACTATGGACGCCCAGCCACAATCCAGTAGTATTTAGTATAGTCATCCTTAGTATAGAAGGTTCTGTGCTATCATCACCACAAATTTCAGAATCTTTTCAATATTCCAGAAAGAAAGTCTGTACCTATTAAGAGTATAGAGGCAGTCACTTCCCATTCCCTTTCCCTCCTGACCTTGGTAACTAGTATTCTACTTTCAGTTTCTATGGATTTACCCATTCTGGAGTAATGCAGAGTACTATGTATGAGGCCTTTTGTGACAGGCTGCTTCTATTGAGCCTGGTGATTTCAGTCTTATCCATGTTGATCATGTATCAGTACTTCATTCCCTTTCATGGCTGAATATTTTATGGTTTTTTTACTTTTTGACTACTAGGAATGATGTTTCTGTGAACATTCATACATAAGTTTTGTGTGGACATATGTTTTTCCATTCTTTTGAGTATATGCAGGAGTGAGATTGCTGGTTATCTTTTAAAGTTCTCTCAGTTATTCATAAGAGCCCCATGTACTTAATACATCAAGTGATTGTATTGATGACTAAGAAGATAAGAGACAGTATGTACCATTGTCGTTAAAAATTCATGTTCTGGAATCTGACTGCTTGGGTTCAAATCCCAGCTCTTCCACTTTCTAGCTGTATAACCTTGTGGAAGTTAATTAACTTCTGTGTTCCTCAATCTCCTCATCTATAAAATGAGACTAGAGTCTCAACCCTATACAACTATTGTGAGAATTAAATGAGTTAATGTATAGCAAGTGGTTGGAAGGTAATCAATAATATAATAATTATTGTAAGAATGATAGTTACAGCTCTGTGCCCATAGCACAGTGGGTACGGAGCCAGCCACATATACTGAGGGTGATGGGTTCGAACCCAGCCCAGGCCAGCTAAACAACTGCAACAAAAAAAATAGCTAGGCATTGTGGCAGGCACCTGTAGTCCCAGCTACTTGGGAGGCTGAGGCAAGAGAATTGCTTAAGCCCAAGAGTTTGAGGTTGCTATGAGCTGTGATGCCACAGCACTCTACCAAGGATGACATAGTGAGACTCTGTATCAATAAAAAAAAAAAAAGAATGATAATTGCTATTGTAGTAGCTTCAATTTTTGTTTCTCCTCTTGCTTCAGTTTCTAAAAGTGGAATTTAGCCCGGCATTGTAGCGGGCACCTGTAGTCCCAGCTACTCGGAGGCTGAGGCAAGAGAAGCTCCTAAGCCCAGGAGTTGGAGGTTGCTGTGAGCTGTGTGATGCTATGGCACTCTACCAAGGGTGGTAAAGTGAGACTCTGTCTCTACAAAAAAATAAAAGTGGAATTGAAAAACTTTGATCAATGGTGATTTTGAAGCTTCCAGTGAGTCTTGGGCAGGAAGAAAGAAAACAAACTCATCACCCATTGTTAATTAGGCATAGGGTTTGTAGAGGCACAAAGAAGCCTAATGCAGGGCAGCTGTGGCCATCAGGTGTTCATTAGTGATGATGAGTATGATTTTGAGCAGTGGTTCTTAAACTTCAGTGAGTCACCAGGAGGGCTCATTAAGACATACCTTGCCAGGCCCCACTTCTATAGCTTCTGATTTGGTAGGGCCAAGACATTGAGTTTCTAGCAAGTTACCAAGTGCTGCTGCTGGTTTAGGAGATGCTCTTTGAGGACCACTGAGAACAGAGCCCTGAATTGATTCAAAGAAATCTGAGTCTCGGCTTGGTGCCTGTGGCTCAACGGGCTAAGGCGCCAGCCACGTACACCTGAGCTGGTGGGTTCAAATCCAGCCTGGGCTCACCAAACAACAATGACGGCTGCAACCAAAAAATGGCCAGGCGTTGTGGCCGGCGCCTGTAGTCCCAGCTACTTGGGAGGCAGAGGCAAGAGACTCGCTTGAGCCCAGGAATTGAAGGTTGCTGTGAGCTGTGATGCCAGGGCACTCTACCCAGGGTGACAGCTTGAGGCTCTGTCTCAAAAAAAGAGATATCTGAGTCTGAGTGCTGGCGGCTTTTGCTGTATGGAACTTGAGCAATTAGTGCTTTTCCATATGGCTGTCTAGTAGGCACCTCATTTATAAGGTTTATATGTGTTTAAATAGAACTCTTGATTTACACATCAGCTCCCTGTCTGCAAAGCTGTCTTTCAATTTCACTTAATGGTCCCACCATTCACCAAGTTCCTCAGGTCAAAAATCCTAATGTCTTTGATTTTTCTCTTCCCATCCTGCTATATCCAATTCAACAGCAAATTCTGAGCTGTTCTCGCCACTTCCACCCAGACTACCCTGGATCAAACTGAGCCCTCTCTTGCATGGACTGCTGTAGCCTCCTAATTGGTCTTCCTGCTTCTCCTCTTGCCCCTCTTCCTGCTTCTCTTCGTGCCCCTCTCCCTTTGTAGTTAGAATAAAATCCAAATTCTTGACGTTTTCCAGGTCCTTCATGGTTGGAAAGATAGGCCAACTTAGGTGCTTCAATCTTAATCCTAAAATCCCGTGAATCTGATAGAAGACCCAGTATAATGGTTCCACTCTGTTTGGGCAGATACATTACAACCTATTCTTGGCTTGGAAATGTTTTACTGATAAAGTGAGTGACTAGGAGATGCTAAATTATCACTGAAATTGCATAGATCCCTGATTCTGGCAAACTTCCTCAGAGTGAGTGTGTGGACTTTTATCAGTTGCCAACACGTTTGGCATTTAAATTGGACAGCTGTATTCCCATATTTGCTTTAGCTTTTTTGTCAGCACTGAGCAAACACCTGTTGATTTTTCTACCAAGGTTTTTTGCACTGTTCCAACAACTATGCTAATACCTTTTTTTTTGAGACAGTCTCACTATGTTGCCCTCGGTAGAGTGCTGTGGCATCACAGCTCACAGCAACCTCAAACTCTTGCGCTTAAGAGATTCTCTTTCCTCAACCTCTCAAGTAGCTGAGACTACAGGCACCTGCCACAACGCCTGGCCACTTTTTTGTTGTTGCAGTTGTCATTGTTGTTTAGCAGGCCTGGGCTAGGTTCAAACCCACCTGCCGTGGTATATGTGGCTGGCGCCCTAACTACTGAGCTATGGGTGCCGAGCCTATGCTAATACATTATATGGTGTTGATTTTATTAAAGAATGACAGGTCGGCCAGGACTTTGTCTCCATTTTGTCTTCTGGCAACACATCCAATAGCATTCTTTTCTCTGCAGATGTGGTATAATTTTTCTGAGACACAGCACATTAACCTCTGGTTTTTAGGTCTGTCTTACTAAAGAAATGTCAGTGTGAGCCGAGGTCTAGGTTTTGTAGAGTTCTAACCTTCACTCATTAAGTATTGTTAAATGCCTGCTGGTGTGTGTTGTGCTCTGCCAAGTGGCAAGAGGACTATAGAAAAAGATATGGCACTACTGTGGCTTTGTAGAAGCTGAAAAATCTGCTTGGCACCGTGGCTTCCCCTAGAAAGGACGCTGTGTATGATTGACTTTCTGGTTTTTCCACTTAGCATATGTTACATTTGTAATCAGAAAAACTTAAAAGTGGGGTTGGGTGAAAACACACTGTTGAACGAAAAAAGCAAATGATATATACAGTGTGCAGTCTTTTATGTAAAGTTTAAAAAGTAAAAATACGGTGTGTTGTTTATGAGTATATGCGTATATGTAAGAAGTATAAAAACAGATGGGAAGGATTCCCTCCAACTTCAGAATAGTGGTTATTTCTTAGGGAGGGAGGGAACTGCAACTGGGATGTCACTTGTCTAACACTTTATTTTCTTAAAAAAGATATGGGGAAAACGTTAACATTTGTTAAATCACAGTGATGGTTCATGGGTGCTTATTATATTGTTCTCTGTACTTTTCTTTGTGTTTGAAAATGTCAGTTACATGCTTTTATATTTGTATTAGAGTAGATTTGTTTTTTTATCTTGTGTTGGAGAGAGCAGCGAGATAGCCAGGAAATTAAGTAAAATTTAAAGTAGCATTATGATTTAGAGTCAAAACAAGTCATATATACAGTGTAATACTATTTATATAAAGTTTTACATGCAAAACAATATATTGCTTATGGATACATAGAAAATAAAAACAAGAGGCTCGGTGCCTGTGGCTCAGCAGGCTAAGGTGCCAGCCACGTACACCTGAGCTGGCGGGTTCGAATTCAGCCCGGGCCCGCCAAACAACGACGGCTGCAACCAAAAAATGGCCGGGCGTTGTGGCGGGCGCCTGTAGTCCCAGCTGCTTGGGAGGCAGAGACAAGAGACTCGCTTGAGCCCAGGAATTGGAGGTTGCTGTGAGCTGTGATCCCATGGCACTCTACCCAGGGTGACAGCTTGAGGCTCTGTCTCAAAAAATAAATAAATAAATAAATAAAAAGAAAATAAAAACAAGAATGAGAATGAAAAGCCAGATTTAATAGAGCAGCTCCTGGGAGGGCAAGTAGGGATCTGTCCTGGGGTTTTGACTCCATAACGTCCTATTTCTTAAACTGGCTGTTGAACATCTGCCTGATTGTGCCTTATATTATGATTTAACTCTAATTTATTTTAAACATTTATAAGCCCTGATTTATGTATGTTAGGGAATCAGAAGGCATGGGTTAGTAGATGCGGGGGCGGAGGGACACGGAAGTCTCACGGGGTAGGATCTGAAGCTAATGTCATGGGGGGGCGGAGGGACACGAAAGTCTCATGGGGTAGGATCTGAAGGTAATGTCATGGGACGGGTACAATAGGAAAGGGATGTAGAAACTAGAAAGGGCATTCCAAGTAAAGAGGCATGTTTGAAAGGTGGGGTAGAAATCAGCCTTCCCTAGAGGGGAGTTTGGGTTTGGGAGGAGTAGAGATGGTGAATTATGTGTAGTAAATGTCAGGAAATTAAGCTCCTTACTTGTTGGGCCCTTTTAGTCTATCTTCATTTAGGCTCTGTAATCATCTTGGTTTGTCTTCATTTTCTAACTTTTTGCCTGTCCTTTGTGAGGTGCAATAAACTGATTTATTACACAAAGTGTTCCAGGTTCAGATACATCATGGTTTAGTTCGAGAATATGTTAACAAATTCAATTTGGGCTGTGATACCTTTGCTGATGAAGTCCATCATTTATCTCAGCCTTTCTGGCTGTGCCAGCACATCGGGCTGACATCTTTAAAGAATAGTCTACTGTGATTTTAAGATTTGTTTCCTAGATGGTAATGGATGGGCTCTGGCCCTTAGGCCTGCACAATTAGGTTTGCTTTTTTCCTGCATGAGTTACTGGCAGGTGCTCTTTTAAGGGAGGGTGGGGTCACCCCCAACCCCCTCACCTAACCTAACTGGCCTGTTGGGATAATTCCAGCATCACTTCTCGGCCTTTCGGATAAGATCAAGTGAGTTCTTCCTGCGGAATTTATCCCCTAATTTTGTGGTTTACTGCAGAGGGCTGTGGCTCATCTTAGGTTATTTGCAAATGCTAAGTGCACATCAGTGGCCCTTTTGCAGGGAGGGATTTGGTGGTTGTTTGCGGTTTACTTTTTGCTTTGTCTAGTCCCTGTTCCCTAAGCCAAATTTTCCCATTACTCTTTGGTTCTTGTTTTATTCCCTCTTCGTTTCCTCTGCCTTGAAAACCCTTTACACACATTAGAGTAGCATTGTTTGCTTTTCAGAGTTTGTATTTCTGTAGTAGTATGTGTAATGATTTGTTTACAAATTACTTAACTTTCCAGAGAAGTTTAGGGAGTATAGATGCCTGTAGCTAAACAGGTAGGCACCGTATCCATAAACAAGGTCATATGCAAAAAGATTCCCTCTGAAATCTTAATAGAAGTAAATGTGAATATGATTCACTTGGTTACATTTTTAATTACAGGCATCTTTAGGATCACCTCTGTTATGTGAAACAAAATCACTGGTAAACTTGTTCAGTTTTCTGAATATTGGGATATGGTTTATGTTGTAAAAATGGAAGAGAAGAAGAAAACTGCCATTACTTGTTTGGGCTGCTGGGTAGTGTTTGAATGTTTGAAAGTCTGCCTCACTACTGCTTACTATTAAATGAATATTGCCACCCACCAGAAATTGTACTAAAGGATTTTTGACACATTAGCCCATTTAAAACTTCCAACCTTCAGATGATTGCTTAATTTCTTTCTTTCTTTCTTTTTTTTTTTTTTCCTGAGACAGAGTCTCACTTTGTTGCCCCCCGAAGAGTGCTATGGCATCACAGCTCACTCCAACCTCAGAGTCCTGGGCTTAAGTGGATTCTTTTGCCTCAGCCTCCGGAATCGCTGGGACAACAGGCACTATTTTTTAGAGGTGGGGTCTTGCTCTAGCTCAGGCTAGTCTGGAACTCATGAGCTCTGGCGATCTGACCACTTCGGCCGCCCAGAGTACTAGGATTACAGGATGAGCCACTGTGCCATCCCTGCTTCATTTCTTTCTTTTTTTCTTTTTTTTGCCCTTGGTAGAGTGCAGTGATGTTATAGCTCACAGCAACCTCAAACTTTTGGGCTTAAGCCATTCTCTTGCCTCAGCCTCCCAAGTAACTGGGCCTACAGGCACTGGCTACAATGCCCAGCTGTTTTTTTTTTTGCAGTTGTCATTGTTTTAGCTGGCTGGGGCCGGGCTTAAACCTGCCAGCCTCAATGTATGTGGCTAGCACCCTACTCACTGAGCTACGGGCACCACCTGCTTAATATATTTTTTATGAAGGTGATAATTGTACATGATAATAAATCAGAAAGGTACAAAGGATATGTAGTGAAAACTGAGTCTCTTTTGAGCCCCATCCACTGTCATCAGGCTCCTCTAGCAAACTGCACCTACTGGTGTCTTATGTATTCTTTCAGAGATACCCTATGAGTTTATAGAGCTACATAAAGATGGGTATGTATTTTTAAGTTAAAAAAATGATGACATACAGTTCTGCATTACTCTTTTCAATTAATGTCTGAGTTTATTTCATTTCATTGGCCATAGAATTGCCTCATTCTTTGTAAAAGATGTACTATATTTAACTAGCTCCCTGTTGCTAATCCTTTTTATGTTAATAGATAAATTCAGCCCATTCATATTTATTGAAATAACTGATATATTTAGTCTTAATTATATTTTTAATATTTTCGTTTTAAAAATATTATATAGACTGTGCTTACTTTGGAGGGCATACATGTATATATTCTAATAATTTGGAAGATTTATCTTTTTATTCTAGTGATTACATTTAGAAACATAACTATATCCTATTTCTTCAGGCAATCTCTATAGGCACCCTACCATGAGCAATGATGAAATTAGTAGGTATACTTTCTGACCCCTCCATCCTCACTTGCTTTTAGTTGATTATATTATTTCATAGTTTTCTTTTTTTTTTTTTTTAAATTTTTTTGTAGAGACAGAGTCTCACTTTATCGCCCTGGGTAGAGTGCCGTGGCGTCACACTGCTCACAGCAACCTCCAGCTCTTGGGCTCAAGC